>LZPO01097453.1:41146-52339 GCA_001675575.1 Neotoma lepida
AAAATAAGATGTACATTTACACAAATAGTTGAAAGCATTGTTTGTCTTCAGGCATGCACGCATCTGAGGGTACAACCTTGAAACCTAGTGTTCATCCTTCTTCTCTTCACAGATACCCCTCTCTGATGGTCTACAAGTTGCCTGTTGAGGATGTATGGCCTTTATCACATGCTTTCTTCAAATTGGAAAGACGTAAGTGAATGTTTAGAAATAAAACTCAAAAAAAAAACCCCATAAAAATCCAAACCAGCTTTAAAAAGCATGGAATAATCATGATACATAATTAATAAATTGCTAAGACATCTAATCCAGTGGTTCTCAACAAGAAGTGACTTGGCCTGTCCATCTCATAATGCAAAATGCATTCAGTCTATCTTCAAAAGTCCCCATAATTCTAAAAGTCCCAATACTGTTCAAAAGTCTTTCATGAGACTCAAGACAAACTCCAATTTGTGAGCCCTGGTAAAATAAAAGAGAATGCTACATACTTCCAACAAATAATGGCTCAGAGAAACTATTGCTATGTAAGGGGGAGTAATAAAAGGATAGCAAGCAGAGATTGCAGAAAAGCAAGACCAAAACACACAGGGTAAGTCACATCTTGTAGCTCCATGTCAGACATCCAGCACATGTTTTGGCATGAGGTGACTGCCTACAGAATTTGTATGCCCCTCCTATGAGTCTGCCACTTCTAGCATAAATGGCCTCCTTCTTGGGCCTGTTGTACTCAAAACCTGAACACTTCCTTAGTAGATGTTCTTCAGCTATGGCATCTCCAACATCCCAAAGTCTTTACTGCAACTTAGGCTTTACACTTCAAAGCTTCATGATAGCTTGCCCAGGAATCTGACTTTACTACACATTCTCTGGCCTCCAAAGCTTTTCTTGGGAACCTTAGTGCAAGACCCAATCACTCCATAACTTTTGCATTATGAATGCATGCAAAACTTGCATCATGTGAACAATTCCAAGTTCTGTTGTCAGCTTGAGAAATACCCAGATGCCCTTTCACCAAGGCTCCAGCAGCCTCTGAGTGCCTGGGTAGCTGAAACCAGAAAGTTCTATCCATGGTCCTTCACCAGCAGAGTGCCCTGGTACTCTCCCTGCTCAGTCACTTACTTTTCAGCTGAGTTTACATTTTTAGACCTTATGGTCTTTTATGGAAGAAGTCTGGCCCTCAAGACAACTTTCCTATTTTTCCATTATTTTTCTTTAATGGCACTAATGACTCTAACAGTTGTAGCCACTCTCTTTGTACCTACTTTGTCTATAATAAATTTGAATGAATCCTCAATATACACTTTTCCAAAATGTTTATTTCGCTTGTTCCTCTCTCTCATTGTAAAATTGGCTAAAGGCAACAAACAGTAGTTATGCTATATTCTGATTACTGTTTTGTCTCAAATTTCTCCACCAACTAATCAGTCTATTGAGTGAATGTAGCTTCACTCAAATTCTCAGGACCCAAACTGTAGTAGACATCTTTTCCAGAAGTCACACAAATGACTTCCAGGCTAACTCCCAGTGGAGTTATCATCTGAAACCTCTGAGTTGTTCTCATCTGAAACCTCATGAGTAGAGTGTTTATGAGCTTCGTTTCTACTGTCATCTGGGTCTTCCTCCAGAAGGTCCTATAGGCTCCACTTATAGTAGTAATCTAGGGCTCTCCTAGCCTTCTCCTCAACCTTTTCCACATTCCTCCCATAAACCAGTGTCAAAGGTTTGAGGACCAAATGGTCATGTTTAATCACAGAAATGACCCCACTTCTGGTACCACTTTCTGTATTGCTACAGTGTTGTTGTGACCAAATATATACCAGAAACAACTTACAGGTAGAAAAGCTTAATTTAACACATGGTTCCAGACAATTGCAATCCATCATAGCAGGAAAAGCATTATAGGGCACCTCTGTCTGTCAGATGGGAGTGTGTTACCGGGCTCCTCACATCACTGTGTCAGACCAGAAGCAGAACAAACAGGCCAAAGCAAAGAGCCTTTAAAGCCTCATCTGTAGTGACAGGCTTCCACTAGTCAGATCCCATCTCTTAATGGCCCCATAGCTTTCAAGTTAGTTTCACAAATTGGGGACTATTTGGATAGCTTATGAAGGACATTCNAGATTCACACTGATGTNTCCCCCATTCTTCTTCTCATGCTGTGCTCTCAGNCTTGCCAACTGCCTTCTGTTGAGAACTCACACTGCCCAGCTTGTGTCTTCTTGTTACATGGTTAGGGCCACCCATATAGGTTGTTCTTCTCTTCTCTTACAGTACACTCTACACTAGTCTGTTTTTCAGTAGGGCTCATTTTGGCCTGATTGCTAGGTTTGCATCATTGTGATGAGAAGGATTCCATGGAGCTCTTATAAACAGGATGTATTTTGTAAGAGATAAGTATCAATGGGATTGGTGTTCCAGGAAGGCTGATTCCCTGGAATGCTGTAAAGCTCTTCTTTAAAATCCTTCTGATATTTATGCTTTCAGCAATATCATTTTCTAACTTATAGTCCTTTCCTTTTATTTAATTTGTTAACACTGAGGTTCTCATTTTGGGAGATTTTAAAACAAATTTTAATGCCAATTTTCTACCTTATTCTGGGAAGATAATACAAAGTAGCAAATGCAGGCCTGTAATTAACATTTCCTCAAGTGTCATTAGACACCATTATGTTCTTAGCTTCAATACATTTATTGAAGGANCTAGGCTCAGAACTTTTTGAGAACAATGCATGCTCCATGAACATCCATATTGGTTAATTTTTCCATACCAGCAGATCAAATGTGGGTAATACAAACCCTAGCACGACTCTAGGGTCTTTCCTCTCTTAAGTCACACTTGACTATAGCCATCAAGGTGCATGGTTTTATTTAATCTCTCTTTTTACTCTGTTCCCTCATCTTATAAGCTGGTATTAGGAGCTCCTCTGTGTAGAGAGGAAGAGGAAGAGAGAAAAAGTAGCATGGCAGCAAGATGGCTTGATCATGGGCACTGTAGTCATCGCATCTGTATGGGAACACAGTCCATCATCTTGAGACTATAAATAAGCACAATGGTTACCATTGTCATTAGATCTAAAGAGACAGAAAGACACAGCCTGGGACAGAGTGGTATAGAATTTATCATCTTGAGAGAAATAGTGACCATCAGTCAAGAGACTCCTGTCAGAGAGGCAGTGAAATAATAAATACCATGACCTCTCTTTCTTTTTTTCCCTCCTGTTGAAAACCCATTGGGACATGTCGCTTAGCACCAGCCTCTGAGGCAGGAAGAAGGGCAGGTGTAAGGAGGCACATGGGAATTTTCTAGCACAAAGAAAACACTGTTTTACCTTTATTTCAGATTGGTATTCTATAATAGAGTCCTTTTTCACCTTCTAGTGCCTTTGCCAAAACAGGACAGTATTTCTATCTTTTTATATGACTAAATGGTGTATTTCATTTCCAGTAGTTAACATAAGATAGTTATTATCTTATATTTTTATTATTTGTACATGAATTGGTGAAATTCCTTGAGAAAAAAAAAATGAGCTCCTAATGGTATGCATCCTTACACAGTGAAAGAGAACTTTGACTTGGAAGAATACAGCCTCTCACAGTCCACTCTGGAGCAGGTGGGTAATTTTTAATGATTGTACATCATCCTAGAAATAAGTTAATAGCTGAGGAGATAGCTTATTGGACTAAGCACTTTATGAACAAGTATGGGGGCCACAGTTTGAATCCCTAGAGCCCACACAAAAGCCAAGTGGGCATGACTGACTCCTAACACCGTGGAAGCAGAGGTGGAGTCCTCAATCAGGGCAAGCTGGCTAGATGGACTAGCTGATTGGAGAGCTCTATGTTCAATTGAGTGTCCCTGCCTCTGTAAATAAAGTGTGGAGAGCAATTGAAGAAGACACGTGACATCAACTCCAGGTCCCCACAGATCCCTGCAAACACACAAACCAACCTATTGTGGACATGAATGCATCATATCACATTACATGCAAACACATATTGAATAAGCTTAAGAAGAATACACAATCTTTGCATCATTTGCAGCTATAGAAGGTAGTATGTTATGCTTCTCATTTCTTTCTTTATTCATTCTCTTTTCCAGGTCTTCCTGGAACTCTCCAAGGAGCAGGAGCTGGATGATTTTGATGAAGAACTTGATCCCTCAGTGAAGTGGAANCTACTTCCACAGGAAGAGCTTTAAAGTTCGAAATGTTCTGTTTNTCTTCAAACTCACGTCCCTTTCAAAGACAGTATTCAAAATCACCGATGTGTCTTAGTTATCTCAGATGTGGCACTAAGTATTTTTTAAACTCATGTCAGAATTTTTCTGAATAATGTTTCTGACAGTGATGACCAAAGTGAGAACAGGCTAGAACATGCAGGCAGGGCACCCTCAACCAAGTCACATTTCACACCGTATGGAGTTTTCTAACCCATTTATAACAGTATTGATGTTTCTGAATAAGCTAGAGCGACTGATTGATTCTGGCCCCAGCCCCGAATTTCAAAGCATTAACTACTTTCTTTCCTTATTGATTAGGTAAGGTATAATTTAAACAATATTGATTTTAGGGAGAAGGGAATCAGTTGATTTCCCAACAGCACACTATTTGTTTTTTGTAACTCACTTTGACCTGTTCTTCATTCGCTGGTTCTTCTTTACTGAGCAGTTTGCAGACTTTGGGTTACAGAGAAATGTTTTGTCTCTTATGACAACAAAAGTAGCTTTAAACTTGTGGGAGTCAATACTTGCAGTCGTTAAATGACTGAGTGCGTATTTACATACAAATTTGAACCATTTCTGAAATTTTGATTTTTTTTTAAATGATGAAATGTGAACTCTTAGTAAAAGGACTCGCTTTGCAAGTCTTTATTTACCAAATCTNTGTATGCTAAAACCTATCTACTGCAATATCACTACAATTGCCACAAACTCTTATCTGTGAGACTTTTGTTGTTGCTACTATTATTTTTACTAGTTAACCAAACATNTACAGGCAGTTATGTGAAAAAATTTACCTTGATTCTAGAGTTGTATGTAGTGTATGTGAATACCAACTGCCCTCAACGTATGAGAATTCTCACGATATCTTGAGCAAAGGCTCCAAGCCTTTAATTAAAATAAAAGACATTAATACTGGCCCTACTGATTTATCTGGCTTTATAAATGACAAATTAATTGATACAAGGCCATACGTTAAAAGCACTTTACTTGGGGCCAGAAAAATGGCTCAGCAGCAAAAGCCGACGACTTTTCAAGCCCGATGACCATAGTTTGATCCTGGCGGCCCCAAATCGTGGAAAGACCTCCACACACATGCATGTGTCTATACACATGTACTCAGAACAAACAAAAATGAAATAAAAATATAGTGGGTTTCATTGTGGTGTTTTCATATGCGTTTTGTTTTTGTTGATCCTTCTCNATCACNCCCTCCCTTACCCCTGCACTACTCCTAATGGTCATCGTCCTCACCCACCAGCCCTCTTCTGTTTTTATGGGNCATGCATTCCAAAGTCTTCTTCTATGTTTCCCTCTTTTATTGTGCTCACTAGTCTCTCTCAAACACAGACTAGTCTGAGAGACTAGTCTTGACACAGACTAGAATTACTTGGAACAAAGCCACCTAAGTTGAGGAATTGTTGCCATGTCTGTGAGGCATTTTCTTTACATTTTATTTTTATTTTATGTATATTTCAATTCCATGTCTATCTGTGCATCACATGTATGCAATGCCGGTGGAGACCAGAGGAGGGCATCAGATCACCAAAGACTGGAATTACATAAAGATGAAAGCTTCTGTGTGCTGAGATTTGAACCCGAGTCCTCTGGCAGAGGAGCCAGTGCTTTTAGGACTGAGATATCTCTCCAACCCCCCAGACATTTTCTTGATTATCAACTGATAGAAGCATATCCAGCCCACTCTTGATGGTACCATCGTTAGACAAGTGAACCTGGGATGTGNAAGGAAGGAANTTGAGCAAACCAGGGCAAGCCAGTAAGCAACATTCCTCTGTGATCTCTGTTTCAGTTCCTGACTCTAGGTTCTTGTCTTGAGTTCCTGCCTTACCTGGAAGATGGACTGTCACCTGTAAGCTAAAATCAAATCTTTCCCCACAAGTGACTTTTGCTCATGGTGTTTGTTATAATGAAGAAAGCAGCTAGGACTCCAATCCTAAGTCCCTCTTTTCCTCTTTCATGATCCTCTTTTTAATTTAATAATTGTAGTGGGTAGCTGTTCCAGCTTTGACCTTGAAGCACTGCCCCTAGTGAGGCAGCAGGTAACTGCTACACCTGCCTATGACCTGCCCCTGGGGTGTGGCCTCTTTGGACCCTTAAGACCTGAGATGCATGCATGCTTGCTCTCTTGGCTACCTCATGATCCTGGATTCTGGATTGCAGACCAAGTAAGAGTTTTCCAGAGAATTGCATTGGACTGTACCTCACCTCTCCTGGATCCTGTAACCGATCCCT
Organism: Neotoma lepida; assembly: GCA_001675575.1. Taxonomy (NCBI): domain Eukaryota; kingdom Metazoa; phylum Chordata; class Mammalia; order Rodentia; family Cricetidae; genus Neotoma; species Neotoma lepida. The sequence goes on from LZPO01097453.1 coordinate 47,619, forward strand.
TTGCTAGTTGTAAGTCACCCCAAAATAAACCTCTTTTGACTATCAGATAAACTACGTAGAATTGCCTCATTAATTGCCACTTTAAATAATCTGTGTTCTGTGTGTGTCTGTACACACACACACACACACACACACACACACACACACACAAATCTGAATCTAGGATCTACATACAACCATAAATAAGGAGCATTTGTCCCAGTCTGGGGTACTTCAAATAACATAATATTAGTTCCACCTTTTTCCCTGCAAATGTCATGCTTTTAGTTTTCTTTACAAATGAATAAAATTCCACCATTTGCATGTATCACATTTTCCTTACCCATTCATCTCTTGTTAGAGCATTAGGCTAGCTCTGTTTCTTAGTTATTGGGAATGGTGCAGCAGTAAATATAGAAATGCAAAAGTCCATGGAGAGACTTCCAATTCTTTGAGCAGGCAAGCACTTTACCTGCTAGGGCTAGAATAAGTGTTTCTTGCCATAAACCAAAAGCCCAAGCAGTACAATTATCCTCACGTTACACTGCTTGCCTCTATCAGGCCTTCAAGACTCTCTTCATTTGCACTATGAGCATCCTTGTAGTCAAACACGCCAATAAGAATGTGTTGGTGGGCTACATTATGGGAGCCAACCAAGAAAGGTATATATCATTTTAGCATCCTGACAGTATCTTCTCCAGGATAAGAAAGAAGGTAAAACTGAGAATGTCTCAAGAAGACTTAACAGCTAATAGTTCTATAAAAGAAAACACGACAACAGACTTGGGCAACATAGAATTTCAGAACTTCAGAATTTCATTTCTTCATAGAATTTCTTCATTTCATTTCTTCATAGAATTTCAGAATTTCATTTCAAAAGCATAGCACAGTAATGGCAACATCACTAACATTTATATGACTAAGAATTCATACTCTGTGGTCCTTTCTGTGAACAAATTGATTGTTTTAGAAAATGCTCCTAACAATATTGCAGTACATTGTTTTTATTTACATTTGGCACTGTAGAATGCAGGTTTCCAAAAAGGCCCAAAACTCCCCCAAGAAGTTAATTGTTGTTGGGGAAGAAGGCATGATTTTTCCTCAGGGTATAGCCGCTGAGAAGTTGTTGGGATGTTGAGAAGAAGGGTTTCAGTGAGAGAAGATGGGCACAGATGAGAGGGAAATAGGAGTTACAAACCACTTAAATTCATTATGTAAATANATGAAACTGTCAAACAATAAAATTAAAAATTCAGTATCTTAAATAAGTAAATATTAAAATGGCCCACAAAAGATGTCTCTTCTAATCTCTAGAGACCAAGACTGGTATCTGATTATTCCATCGTATCTGTTACATTGCATGATACACTTGATATTTATATCATCTATGTGGGGACAGATAATCTGATCATCTGACTCCAGAGCTTTTTCTGACCAGTGGAAGGAGGAAGTTGCAGAGGTTGAGNGCAGGAGAACNATGTTCTCTGTTTTTGAAAATTATGGGGTCATGAGACAAGGAATGTAGATTGAGAGGAGCAATAAAGAAGAAACCTGAACTTCTACAAAATACTATGTGATATCAAAATATTTGAAATTTTAGGATTGTTTATTGTAACAATTACTTAGGATTACATTGACCAAAACAATAATTCATGCCAAGGAAAGGCTGTGTTACAAACCTGAATTATGTGTTTATCATCAGGGCATTGATAAACTGTTGAAACCTTTAAACTAAGCCAAGTTCTCTGTCAAGACAACAGTTTGACAATCTTACCATCTTCATAAAAAACAACAAACAAACAAACAAACAAACCACACACAAACAAGCAAACAAACAAAACAAAACAAAATCCCGGTAGATTTTCTTCATGTGGGAGTTGTGGGTCTTTGCTCTCAGAACACTGAGCCAATCTACAACAACAACAACAACAACAACAACAAAAATCAAAACTGTTTTAGAACAAATTAGTGAATTAGTATAAAAATGGTCAGTATAAATCATGTAGTGCAGATGTCACAGTAACATTTTATTTTGTAGATCCTGGCTCTTTGCATGTTTACAAGATAGCAGAGGTCCCCGTGGTGTGTTGCATAATAATCTGTAAATCACTCCGGTCGGGGGAGGGGGAACTCAACAAAGCAGAGGTAACCCAGGAAAACCTTCGACAAAGCAAATGTGGCAGGCTTCTGGACTTGAAGACTCTTCTCAAGGAGGACAGCAGCAGTTATAGAAGAAAAGCCTGTTTCTTTGAGTGTCTTGACAGGGAAACTTAAAACCAGAACACAAACGTAGACATGAATTCTTACTGAGCAACAGCTCCCTCCAGGAGCTCGTGAGTGTATTTCAATCAGCAACACAGAAATGATCTCAGAATTCCGAATAGATAAAGACCTCACAGGTTCAACTGTATTTGCTTGTTTTATAAGTTAAAATCTGACAGGATTTATTGTGTAATCTTGGAGACTATTATCTGAAGTTACAAGTAATTTTTGTAGACTTGAATTTTGAAAGTGCACTGATTCACGGAAACTAATTTTCTCATGGAAACTAATTTTCATTATTTCTAGCTATATAAGTAAGATAGAATTTTCTAAATATTGGGCAGACAGTGGCTTATGCTTCCCTCCTTACTAATATCTCTGTATTAAAGTATGGCTTGTTTTACCAAGATGAAAGGGCCTTTTATGGTTGCCTTAGTTTAGATTTTCAATCTCCTATGTATACCTCAATGTCGTTCTGAGCCGTATTTCCCAAGCCTCATTATGAGCACATTTTAGAGGTAGAGCTGATGCTGTTAAGACTAGGAACTGATGAAGTAGACAGGATGGAAGATGTGACATAGAAAGAAAAAAAAATCGAGATATTGATCTCTATGCTGTTCAAAACCTGGTTAGTATCTGAATCTGACTCAACACCAGAAAATAAGTTCAAAACTCTGAGCTCTTTATGTTTCACTTTTTAAAGATAATATTTTATTCTTTGAAATCTGCCAATTTCTTTTTTGAGGGGCATAGACAAGTTACAAATTTGGATTCCCTCTGCAACACACATTTTTAAGCCATTATAGTTAGTCAAATAAGTAGGGCTGGCAATTCTCTGCCGTGGGAACTGGCTGGAAGTCAATAAAGAGGAGATTTGTTCAAGAGTGGTCACGTGAATACAATGCTTAGCAGGGCAAGAAAATTACAGCCACGATCTTCCTCAAAAAGCAGTCATTCTGACTGGGAATACTCAAAACAGACAAACAGAATGAGCATGATACAGACAGGATAGAGACTAGGAAGAAATAGAAACCATTTTCTTGAAGCAAGGAAGCACAGGGGCAAATCAACTTTCTAGGATACTTTCTTCAGACATTCCAAAAGTAAGTTTATTTCTGCTTGTCTTGTTTGTATTATGTAATTACAAATGAGATTTCCTGTAATCAAAGACCAATTTTTAGGGAGAAATTATTTTTAAAAACAGTGACTTTAGTGTTTTGGGATTTATTTTTATGTGGTCTACAGGAAAAGGAATGGGTAGTTTTAAAGACATTGTCATATTTTGTCATTTTAAGTAAAAATTTGTGAATGTNCCAGTAATGTGTTAGTGATCATGAGGGCTATAAGAAGGTCTTCTGGAAGCATTTATGGTGTGAATCTGAACATGGATCTGCTGCCAGGCTGCAGTTATACACACATGCAGTTCTATTGCACAATAACTTGCAGGCATTTCCAATACACTTTCTCTAATCCTGAGATTGTTTAGATGCCATGTAGAGAAATGTTTTCATATTTCAGCTTGTCTTTCTCAAACTTACAGATTTTTTTTAAATGTAAGATGCTTTCCTGCACATTTTTATTTATTGGGTGTGATGGATTGAATCCTAGTGAGACAGGAGCCATTTCATTACTCTAGTATTTCAAATGTCACATCTTTTTGCTCTCTACAAGAGTTTGTAGTAAAACAAGGTTTTATTGACTGGTGTAGAGAGTCAGTGATAGTCACTCATGCTGAAACAAAATCTTCATTTTTATTTGTATATGGGCTAGCAAGCATCTTAGAATCAGAAAAGGAGGGAAAAGCAAGCAAGAGGGATGTTTTAATGAGCTTATTTACCCTGCACAACTGATTTACAGTGAAACTCTGGGATTGGGAGGTAGACTCAGCTCTTCTGCCTACAAAGGGCTGTGGCTGCTTTCTTGGCTGGTTCAAGCTGTCCCATCTCTTTAAGAATGTTTCCATTACCAGGAGAAATTCTTGGAAGTCCTGGACACCCTGACCTAAAACANGTATTTTCTTGCTAGTTCCACACTCCCCTCCATCTGTNAGTCCATGGGCATTCTATTATTTTTTCTCCATCCTTTTGTAGCAAGCCTTATGTAATAGCTACATATTGTTTTCTTTTCTGGAAATAACCCTGTGAGCCTGCTATGGCTACTGTGCTCCTCCAAATGGGACTATCCCCTGAACACTTCACCTGGACTTTCTTTTTTTTTTAACAACATATTTATTTTATCATACAGGTTTGTATAAGACCATTTTCATGCAAGTATTTGCTATACTTTGAGCATGCTTCTACCACCCTCCCTGCCCTCCCTGTTCTCACCACCCCCATCATTTCTTGCAAGTACTACTGTAGGACCATAAGGTCTTATTTTATTTTTTCTGAGGTTCTTTTTTTAATTAAAAGATTTTCTATTTATTTTACATACCAACCATATCTCCCCCTCAACCCACCCCCCATTCCTGCCTCCTCCAA
>LZPO01097454.1:35340-52446 GCA_001675575.1 Neotoma lepida
TGTCCATGCTCTTCCCGGATTATCCCCAGCTCCTGTTCTTTCTAACATTCCATTCAGGCAACTGCTAAGCTTGGTATTTCTCTGTTCTCCCTGGATGTGTGTGGTCCAGAGAGAAGCTACTTAAAGTCAAGGTTGCTCTTTCTTTCCTTTAGTTTTCAAAAGTCTAAACTTACTGTGGAGAGTCTGCCATGGGCTATAGAAAGGCTGGGACAAGAAGGCTGCATTTGTGGGGAGATAAGCAGGAGAGGGAGGAAGTTTCCCATCCTGCAAGGGTTCAGAGAAGGACTTGCTGGGCCACCCTGCTTTGCAGAAGTACTTAAGGAGGGACAGATCAAAGACAGGATGTTGAATGGGTACAGGTACTCCCTGTGGGATCAGAATCAAAGTCAAGATGATGTAAAGATGAGAAATATAGAATTTCTTGTAAACATGGAAGTGTGATCTGAGAGTCAGCCCTACTTCATTCTTGACACCTAAATAATGTCATATAAACATGACATGGAACCACTCAGACCTTAGCACCTCAGACTCTAACCTTTTAAAATGACACCCATGGGCATGGAGATGTAGTTCCATGAGTAAACCACTTGCCATTCAGGCATGAGGTCTTGAGATGGAGCTCTGGAACCCATGTAAAGAAGTTCACTGTGTCAGCATACACATAGAATCCCGGCACTGGGGAGGTGGACAAAGGGAGATAGATGCCTGAAGCTTGCTGGCCAGGTAAAGGAAAGAAAGAGATTCTCTCTAAAAACAAAACAAGGTAGAGAGCAACTGAGGAAGATACCCAAGGCTGACCATCACATGCACACCCAGGCATGTGTACATATAACATACCAATGTACTGACACATGCCAGTGCATGCACATACACGTACACACACACACACACACACACACACACACACACACACAACACCTACAAGCACTTGCAATGTTATACCCCTCCCTGCAGGATGCCCTCTGGATGAACCTCAGGACCACTGTGTGGAAACCTTTAGTCCACGCCAAGGGTAAGAATCGGTGGCAGCTACAATTATATAAGACAGAGCCCTACAGAGAGTTTGTAGATGTTGCACATCTTACTCCACTCCTCTGTGATGTTGCCATACACATGAGGCATGGAAAGTGGGCCTGAAGCTTGGAATGCTGGTCCAAGGACTTCTGAGATGAGGAAGAGTATGATAGAGGGACCATAGGTATTTCCTTTTCGTGAAGTAGCTTTGGGTATCAGTGGGCTTGAGGGAGGTACATGATCTCAGGTGTTCCTACTCTCATATTTCCAGAAGGTTCAAGGACCAGAAGAGTCAAGGGCAGCTAACACTGTCTGAGGCCTAAGCTGACAATTCTCACTCACCTAGCCATCTCCAGGAAGCTCGCACATGGATTTTCCAATGAGAAGTAAGAAAACTGAGTCAAGAGCATCCAGGTGCCAGCATTGCTCAGATCTGGCACAAGAATGGAATAAGTTAATCTGTCATGGGTGTTGTGGTTTGGATCTGAAATGTCTCTAGAAGGCCCATGTGTGAAGGTGTAGTGCCCACTGCAACATTCAGAAGTGGGAATTTGGAGAAGTGACTGAATCATGAGGGCTCTAACCAATGGATTCATTTATTGATAGATTAATTGAGTGGATTACTAGAAAATACGAGGAACTGAGGAAGCTGAGCCAGACTAGGGGACAAACATCACTGAAGACAAGACTTCCTCTCTCTGTCTCCATGCTTCCTGGACTCCATGTGGGAAGGGATCCTCTGTCTCCCACCCTCGCTGCCCTGCCATGGTGTTCTGCTGACCTACCTCAGGTCCAAAGCGATGGATCCACCACCTCACCTTGGCCTGAACCCTTGTAAGTGTTTCTAAGTTGTTTCTCTTAGGTGTTTTCTTGCAGGTGTTGCAACGCTAACATTGGATCTATAACAAGGGCTTTGAAGCAAAGAATTGGAGGCTACAATCAGACACCTAAGAAAACCTCCAGCAGCTGTGCAGTGAGGAAAGGTTTCTGTGGGAAGTTGCATGAGCTGAGACTTGAAGAAAATGACAAAGGGTAGAGAAAGGCATTCCAGTGAGCAGAAAGAGCAGGTTCAAAGGTCCCATGCTAGGAAAGAATGTGACATGTCTGATCACCAGACCAGTCAGGGTATCTGGAGCACTGAGAGGTAAGGAATAGCATTTGAAAAAAGACACTAGATGGCCTAGGACTGGGTAGGTCTCACAGTGTGTGAATCATGGTCTTCTGAAAGGCCAAGCCACTAAAAAGATTAAGCTCCAAAATGACATGATCCGATTCACCCAGGCCAAGTATGACACAGAGCTTGTCGCAGACACAGAGGGGGTCAATAAACAGCGAGGAATATCTGAATAAACACTCAACTAGATTTCAGAAGAGATGGAAGCTACTGGACTACAGAACATGAGTAAGTCAGCCGCTGTCTGTGAGAACAGTTTCTCTCCTAATCCAAATTCGCTTCCATGCCTCTCTCAGCCTGAGCAGCACACGGAGCTGCTGAGATCCACAGGCNCCTCCTGACAGACTCATTCCAGTGATCACTATCAAATGCCTCTATTAGGAATGCTCAGAAGATTGTATTAGCATGATCCAATATTTACAAAATGACACTCTGCTATAATAAGGGGCTGAGAAAATTAAGATTAGAAGTAATCATCATACCTTAGGGAGGGGAAGTGGGAGGGGAGGAGGAGGCAGCAATCTTACCAGGTTGCTGCCCAGAACCTTGGTTTTCTTATCTGTAAAATGGGAAGGAGAATGGGAAGGGGATGTGATCAGGATAAACACGTGGTCAGGAAGCAGTGTGCCATGGGCCTTTAAATTGTTGTCCAGGCCTTTTTTACTAACCTCTTCAGTAAGTGACCCCATCCACACCCCCCTTCCAGCACATTGTGCCATGGATGCTCTGTGTGTCACAGCACACCCCACAGGTGCTGAAGATGAAGCTGTGAACAAGACTACTGTGGTCCTGAATCACGGGGATCTCTCATCTGAGGACAAGGAACGTTAGTCACAATGTGTGTGGGGGAGAAATGTGCTGCATTTAAAGGAGATCTTTACCAAGAGCCACCCCAGACTGAATGGGGAGAGTATCAACAGCAGGACAGAGGAGAGGGAAGGGCTCCCTGGAACTAATGTATGGGAGTTCCTTAGGCAGGGGAGTCAGAATGTTCTGGCAATGTGAATCAAGCATAGGGGAAGCAGAAGTGGTGAGAGTGGAAGTTGAAGTGAGATAAGCTGTCAGGGTCTTGAGGGGACAGCGGGCCTCTGTCTTCTCAGAGCAGCAGGAAACCTCAAAGTCCTCAAGACAGAAACTGGAGAGGGAGGAAGGGGCAAAGGGGAACAGACAGTCCTATATTACAGTAGAATCTCTTTGGCTTCTGGGTGGAGTGAACTCAGAAGAATAACTCAAAGAACCAGAACAAAGGTCCTCAGGTTCCCAGAGAGAGGCAGAGGTGGTCTGCCACAGAAAGTGAAAGTCTAGGCAAAGAAACCGGGAAAACCTACAATAGAGTCAGAGCTGGGGAGATGTTAGGATGAAGGGGCTACCATCAGGAACAGGAGGAGACAAGGATAGCTGCTGGCTTCTGAATCATTCCAGAGAGTAAGAAGACATAGAATGGGAAAGGGGGAAAGAAGAGTTCACTTTTAGCTAGGCATATTGGGAGACACTTGCAAGCCCATCACTTAGGAGGAAGATCTTGAAATCAAGGCTATCTCAAAAAGGAAAGNGGAAAGGAAGAAAGGAAGGAAGGAAGGAAGGAAGGAAGGAAGGAAGGAAGGAAGGAAGGAAGGAAGGAAGGAAGGAAGGAAGGAAGGAAGGAAAGGAAAGGAAGGCAGGCAGGCAGGCAAACAGGCCAGCCAATTTTGAAAATGTTGGATCCACAAGATGCTACATGATTTTGAGTGGACTAATGATATAGAAAACACATGTATGTGCATGAATACACACACACAAGAATGAATACAAATGTACACATATATGCACTTATACTCATCTATATACACATTTATACACTGATGCATATACACATGGAATCACGCACACCCATCACCCATACACACATGCATACATATATGTACATACATACATATGTTGTAAGATACAGATTTGATCAATCTCAAAGATGGCTAAGAGAGCAGAGAACATGTAGCAATGGTGACACACACTATTAATGCCATCACTCAGGAAGCAGAGGCAGACAGATCTCTCTGAATTCAACAGCAGCCTGATCTACATAGTAAGTTCCAGGCCAGCCCTGGAATTAATTAATTAATCAAGCACAAATGTTTTGAGCTCTTGAGATCCTAATGGAATGAATGACTGGGACTATAGGAATGAAGCCAGCATTACGATGACCCACAAAAGGGCAACAGATATAGTTTTCTCATGCTGCTTTAGTTACTGGGACATGTGACAACTGATACCCCTGCTCAGACAAAATAAGATCCCACCTAATCTAAAATTCCCAATTTAGTACCTCAGGCTTCTTTCTTTCTTTCTTTTTGAGATAGCCTTGAACTCAAGATTCTTCTGAGAAACAGATATGATGCCTTAGTAGGAACCACACAAATCCAGCCAGGGATCTCCTGCTTTGGAGCCCAGCTCAAAGTCAGAGAGGACACTTCTTCCCCCAGATTCTTCTTCTATCTTGTCTGCCTCCACTTACTGGCATCCCAGAAACCCTCTCCCCAGAGTTGGCCAAGAGGACACGGCAGTGGGAGTCACGGATGCTGGTGTTATCTGTGTTCAGCTAGAACCTGAATCAATGGTGTTGGAGAAGCCACCCATGAGGAAGAAGAAGCCCAAAGAACTCTAGTGCTTAAGGCCAGGTTGAACTAGCAAAGGAGAACAGGAGTGAGATTCAGGGAGGGCCGAGGGGCTGGTGGAATATAAGACAGTGTGTGCACTACATTGAGTCACTGGCCAGGAAGCCTCCACAGACAATGTGCTCTCGTGTCCTGTAGCCAATTGGCTTTCCCACTGTTCAAAAGGATGATCTTAACTTTCACAGAGATGTAGGACATCCTGGCTTACATCACCAGGCAAATTTGTTGATATGCCCTGCCCAATTCACCAACTCTGAGTGTTCTCATTGAGTATGTGTATACTTCCTCCAAATACATCCCCTAAAACCCAGCAGGTTCATCTCTCACAGGCCTGCCTCATGTAGACATCCATCAAGAATTTACATTGGTTAAATAAGCTCGGTGTTCTGGATGTTAAGACACTCACCAAAGTGGTAATAACTTAACAATGGAAATCCCAAGATATATGTGTACAACCCATGCTTATGTGGCACAGAGGAAAGGAGTAAACTCATCTCTTTCTAAAATGTCATTACCATCAGACCCCACAGCAAAACTCAGTGATGCCCTGTGCATAGCTGGAGCTTAAAAATCTCCAAGTAAAAAAATCCCAAAGGTCTCTGGATCTTGATGACATGTGACTATGACTCCATTTTAAAGAACTCAGTTAGTCTTGTCTGAANACATCTAAGGATGGACAACTCACTACCTATATATTAACCTACTGTTCTCTCATACACAAAAAGCCACCCCCTGTGAGCCACTGCAAAAGCCAGCCACCTCCATGTCAGCCCCAAACATGATGGGTCACATACCTGTGGGCACAGCTGGGTCCAGCATTGGCTTCTCCCATGTGTTAATCTGCTCCCAGGTAAACCCATTGGTCCCCAGAGCCACGCTATATCCACAGTTGCTGTAGTGCTCATCAAAAGAACAGCCACCTGCAGACAAAAGAGGGATGGGTAAGTAGATCCCATGCATGAACCTTGGATAATTACCTTGGATAATTACCCCTTCCCCATCAGCTCTTCATTTATAGCTTTGAATTTAAAGCTCTAGAGAGGTGTTGGAGGAAAAAAATAACCAAACCAAAAAGAAGAGGGAGGAGGAGGAGGAGGAGGAGGAGGAGGAGAAGAAGGAGAAGGAGAAGAAGAGGAGGAGGAGGAGGATGAGAAGGAGTAGGAGAAGAAAAGAAGAGGAAAAAGAAGAGAGGAGGAGGAAGAGGAAAGAGAAAGAAGAAGAAAAGAAAAAAAACAAAAGCAGGCAAACTGAATTTGTATGTTTGCTTTGGGGCTCCCAGGAAAGGTTCTAGCATCTGTGAGCCTCCCCAACCCCACATTTAAGAAAGTTAAATAAGGCTAGTTACATTGATTTCAATCTGACTTCCTGAGAAAGTAAACAGCAATGTCTCATTCTGAGTAGGAAAAATGAATGCCAGGGCATGTCTCTATAATGGCTTCCTGCTACAGACAAGGGGTACTGGGTGCTACAGAGCAAACAGGAGCTTCAGAGTCCAGCAGGACTACATGCCACCTCAGCTTTGCAAAAGTGTGAGTTTTGGCCACCTGGTTCATCCCTGGGGGTTGGGTCTGGGTTTCCCCACCTGTGGAAGGGAATATCCACCTTATGATATGTCATTAAATGGATTGACTATGAAAAGTAGGCACAGAATACACTCTGGACCCCCACACACCTTCTTCCCTATAAAAGTAGACTGAAAACCCATGCTTCGTGGAGTTTGAAGAAGATATAGGTGAGGAATTAGACAACCACACATTCAGAAGACGAGAAAGTCAACAGTGAGTGCTTCTATATTCTCCCCTAAAGTTCAAGCCATCCATCACTTGACATTATGCTGTGTGCGTTTCATATTGGCAAGGATAAACTTTGCATACATTTGGGCTGTAAGTCCACTCAAGGTGACATTGGAAAAGATAAAGGATTAGAATGGAGGCTCCAACTGGGAGAGCTGCTGTGACAGAGAAATGGGAGCCACTCTTTTGAAGAAGAGAGTTCACAGGGCTCTGGAGGAGAGGAGGATTTTCCTAGGGAAAGCCAGAGGAAGGAAATCCCAAAGGGAGCACAGCCTAGTCCACAAAAGGAGCTGGCACCTGCTGACCTGGGTGGCCTCCTGGCTGGTCATCCACACCCACTCACATTCTCGTCCCTCTCTTCTCTGTGTTGTCTCTTTGGTATTCAGGACACTGCCCGCCTCTAAACACCCATATGTCCCCATCACAAGTAGAGCCATATCTGCTGCAAACCTGGTGCCTGTGTCCTCTTCCAGTTCCTATAGTGGAGCTCACCCCCAAGGAAGTGGTATTAGGAGGAGAGATGTTGAGGAGACGCTTAGGTTATGAGAGTTTGACTTTCATATATGGGCTTTGTATCTGGATAAAAGAGGCCCGAGGGAGCAGGCTCACCTCTTCTGCCAAGTGAGGAGCTGTGAAGGAGAGAAGGTCAAGAGGATAATAGAAATACATATGACACGAAAGCAAAAGACAGGCTGGTGTGAGAAAGGATGACAGAAGAGGAACAGGGCGATGGGAAGGGGAGGGAAGAGAACAATGAGCACATGTGAAAATATCATAATCAAATCTGTGATTTTGTGTGGTAATTAAACAAAACTAATGAAATGTAAATAAAATGAAAAGGAGGCAATATGGAGACGAAGCTGTCACCNGACCCTGGATCAGCTGCTGTCTTGATTGTAGACTTGCAAACCTACAGAACTGTGAACAATTTTTTTCCCTATTTTCCTTAAATCACCCAGCTTAAGGTATTTTGTTATNGTCACTTGAGCAGGTTATGACAGTACCCCAGTGATTGCTGGGCTAAGTGATGGAGGGCTGAACCCATTCAGAAGATGCAGGAGTTGAGGAGTGCTTTGCATCAAATAAAAAAGGAGTCACACAAACACAAACATCTAGGAGGTCCAAGAAGCACAACAAAAACTGAAATCTGCAGTAAGATCAGTGGGAAAGGTCTTCAGTAAAAAGAGCGTGGGAAATGACTGATGTACTGGTGGAGAGAGAACNGTTTGCTTTTGTGTGGTGACTCACTAATTCAACAATGTCTCATGCTAAAGAACAGATACAGTGCTGGCATTGGCTACACAGTGCTTTCCAGAGAGATGTATGAAGCTTAGTAAGGCAGACCGATAATAAACAAGCAAGTTAAAGGATAATTGCAAATGTAAACATACACTACAGAGGCCACAGTTGGGAGTGGGTGAGAGAATCACTAAGTTGGAGTGGTACAAGATTTCTGACCATGAATTGGAAGCAGATCTGCACTACAATGACCCTGCACCATGCCAACCTCTCAGAGATTGGCACTACATACNGAAAGTATCTCTGACATGCAGTCCTTCGCAGTTTCTCTGACGCTGCAAGGGCCTTCNNGGCTGAGGCTGCAAGAGGTAGTAATCAAAGAAGGAAGGAGTGACAGTGAAAGGCTCATACAAGCAGAGCTTACTTAGAGCAATCAAAGGCAGCACCATATTCTATCTTGAGCTACTGTTTTCTTAAGATATCTAGACTCTGCCTTCTGCCAGAATTTGTCATAGTTTATACACATCTTTAATATCTCATCACAAAACAGTTCTAGATACAGGCCCCTACATCACTCTATCACACACACACACACAACTGCATCTCAGCCAGGCACATAGTTAGGACTTTTTCAGGGTGCCTAGCTTCTGAGCAAAGAAGAGAATATGACCAGCGGAATTTAAGTTCCCATCTGTGCTTTGTGTGAAACCTAGAGTCTNGAGCATATTTAGGAGATGCTGTCTAACTGGTCACCACCCCGCTGTGTCAGCCCGGTATATTCAGAAACAGGATGTGCAGCATGGTGACACTGAGGACAGGGAAAAGGAATAGCAAATCAGGGTAGGTAGAAGGAGAGAGTTGGAGAACCATGCTTTCATTTTGCACATGTCCATCTGCCTAGATGTGGCTATGTACTTGACTCTAAACTCCTGACGCCCTCTGTCAACGGGGAAAGTTTCCCAGGTACCAGACANTGTGTTCTCATAATAAAAGCCAAACTGTCTAAGGAAAATGACAACCAGTCCGTGAGTATAGATCAGACAAGAGCCTCTGCAGGAATATCCGTGACGAACCTCATATCCCGTAATGAAACGCCACCGCTATCTGAAACTACATCCGCACAAGGAGTGCACAGTGTCTCATGAGAATGCTTCTCATAATCTTTCTCAATATAAATTGATAGCATCACCCAAACACACACATCAGGAGAAACAAACCACTGTGCCCATGCCAACCGACATAGATACCTCCTCCCCNCTCACGTGGCTTGATGCAGTGTTTCAAACTACTAAGGAGAAAAATAAACTTAAGGATGATTTCCTAAGCAACCATTCCCNTACTTTCTTCCTCTCAGACAACAGATAAAGAATCAGAGTGGTCATGAGCTTGAGATTGGGCACTCTGACAGCAGGTGACATGACCTGCTAGAGACAACTTCCTAACCATTCCCATTGAGTTTCTGGTATACAGGAATAAGATGGTCACAAGGAACCTTCTCGTCATAAGATCTAAGTATTCTAGAGGATCAGAAGTAACTATGAACCTCCAGGGGCCATAGAGATGCAGAGATGGCAATAAGCCATGGTGCCATGGACACTAGGAGTCATCAGGAAATCTAAGCTTCTCCGAACCCAGTGCAGGAATCATTCACCTAACCTCATGTCCTTAAGCCTTCTTGTAGGTGATGTTGATCATCCAAAAGTTACATCTATCTGTCTCCCCTAGAGACCATAACACAAATGGCCTAGCTATCTCTGCAGGCATTTGTGGCAGGCTACTTAAGGAAGATATANGGTTGGAAAGAATCCCCAAAGAAACTCATTTGGACACTGACCTCATTCAGACCTAAGGAGTATGCAGTGTCACGTTACTGATGTCAACCTAGCACAGTTACTTGGGGAGGAAATAACACCTTTGCCTCTACCTCCACCCCAAGAACTAACGCAGGCTGCCTCTAGAAGCCACCATCCAGCCTGACGGAGACTCACAGAATCACAGGAGGATAGGGAATGGCAGCCACCACCCAAGATTTCTCCACTTGAACAGATGAGCTATTTCATTGGGCAGGTTGAGNTCAAAATGTGGCAAGAGCCCCAGATGCTCTGAGGCAAGTCAAACATAAAAAGTCAACAGAGAAATGGAAGACTGTAGCAAGGAAATTGGATTTTGAAAATCCATTTGGATTTGGTAATGTATAGCATATCAGCATCTGTAAGGGAGTAAAAATAGTGTGGGATACATACTTTAGGAGACATTAAAGCATAAATAAGGTTTATAGTGCCAATCAGAATTTTTTTTAAACATGAGCTCTTCTTTTGAAAATGAGAGAGGAATAGAATTCAATAAAAATATAAATGTGCCTGCCTCTGCATTTCTCAGATAGGATCCTATGTATTCCAGAGCAGAATTAAGTTCAGAAGAGGGACGAAAGATTTGTTGCCTTCTGCTGTGTGNCAGGCACTGTATGTGAGCTGTGTCNATGTATATGTAAATCTGTTTGCCTATGGAAGCAGAAAACCCCAACACCCTTCTCAAAGACAAGGCTCAGCAAACTTTTCTACAAAGNACCAAATAGTGAATCTCTTTAGCTTTGTGGCTCCATGGTCTTGGTCACAACTGCTGTGCCCTGCCCTTGGAATACAAAAGCAACCATAGTCAATATGGAACAAGCAGATGTGGCTGTGTCCCCTTCAAACTTTATATATAATAATGTGCCCAGGGATTGTCACCTGTCAGTTCTTGCTCTAGGAAATAAGCATTGTTCTCTCCCTTTCTACACAGAATCTCATAGCAGAACTCCCAAGAGACTTACCCAGCTGGAGAAAAAGCATGACATCACAGTTAGCAATAACAACAGTGACACCCTGTTTTATTAACAGCCATTTACGATCAGCCATTACCCACACTGTCTTCACCCTGCTGCTGTGCCTATCCCATCTTACGGAAGCAGCATCATGGAGCCCCTAGAAACAGCTCAAACACATGAAGAAGAGGAAGCCGGGCACCAGCCCTGGCATTGTAGAACCGAGGCTTTCCAATGTTCCAGCACAGCCTCTTATAGAATCCTCCATATTCAGACTCTGGTCTCATCCTGCTTCTAGAATGGAAAGTGGTGCCTTTAATATCCAGCCGTGAAGCTAAGTGAAGATAGGAAACTAGGTCAAACATAAAAAAGGAAAATTATTTTTAAAAAGGTAGAGATCTGCCTCCAGTTTTGCTCTACATGATCAGCACTACTGGTGGGGAAACTCACAGTGTTGACAAACATGACCAGAAACTGAGGTGATCTGGTATGGGGGAAGCAAAGAAAGACTTCCTACCCTGGCCTGTGTAGCTAGCACAGAACATCCTAGGACCCTGCAGAGCACCATGCTCATGGAGGTCAGAGGACACCTCTGGTGGCACAGTATGTGAGACATTTGAGGTCACAGGATGGTGACATTCCAGTTCCAGGTTCCAAAGATCCAAGAGAATATAAGCAAGCCACGGGAGTCTCCACCAAAGTTGAGCCACAGCATGGGCTTGACTTTACTCAGTGAGTAGCTGAGTACATTAAAATGGACCTTATTCATGGTGAAGTGCCAGGCTGGAGCCCTCGTAGGGAAATGCAATCCATCTGTACCTTTCTCTTAGGGGGTCACAGTGAACTCAGTGAACCTTCCACTAGGGGAGGGACTGAGGGCTCAATGTTCAGGCTGGGCCTTTTAAGAGTATTTATCCCAATTCTGCAAAGGTGGAGACTTGAAATTGTGTGAGACAGGAAGTCAAATAGTGAGCTATAGAGAAACCATCAGGCCCCCTTGGAAGAGAGAAGGTGAGGACAGGACAGACAGAGAGACAGGACTAGAAGCAGCAGCAGAGAAATTAGAATTGTAGCAACAGGTGCTGGGAGATTAGCCTGCTAAGGACTCAACTATGATGGGCAATGCTCTAGAGTCAGGGAAAGGTGATACAAGGGCAAAAGGACAGGGGAACAATGCTACAGAGCAGATGCCAATCTGAGGGATGATAACATAGATAGTACTCTGTGTCAAACATGGGGCTGGTTACCTATAATAGTCATGTAATTATTACAACCAATGCATGAGCTAGACATGATCACTGATGGCCATGATTGCATGAAGAAACTAATACACAGAATGCTCCAAAACTGTTGTCCAAGGTCACAGAAATCTCAAGTGGCAAAGTTTGACCTTGAACCCACACTATCTCNGTCTGCATACACACTTAGCCATTAGACTAGGGCACCACAGCAATTGACATTCCTTTTGCACAGAACTGGTTGAGGTAGCTACACCACTCTTCCTCAGTCCTGAGCCAGTCTTCAAGTCTTCTGCTCCCAAATAATTCGCTGCTGCAAGCCTACACTGTGCTAGTCCTCAATTCTAGAGATCAAGGCACAGGAGCAGGCTCTGTACCTTCAGCTTGCCTTGGAGACCATGATGTAGAAGGTAGGATCAGGGATGGAGTTTGGGGCTTAGAATCAAGCAGGAAGGTTCCTTGCTGGAAGATGGTATGAGCTTCATGTTTCACTCAGAGATGTGTAGATAACTAACACTAAACACTGAAGGATCTATATAGACTCCAGAGATAGCAAGAATACATAGGTACAGGGAACCAGAAAGAGAGATGTGATCAAAATNGTTCTTATTGTTAAGATTTGTTTTTATTTTATATATAAATGTGAGTGACTGCGTGTAAGTAGGACTTCAGCATATGGATTTCAACACAAGACTCTAAGGAAGACAAAACACAGCCCACAACAGTACATTCATTTCCCATTGTTTCATAATAAATTACCATAAATACATCAACCTAAAGCTCCTATTTGATATCTATAAGGCACAAGCCCAGATATCGGCAAGACTGTTTCTCTTCTCCCAGNATGGAAACGAGGTGCCCTCAGAACTGTATTCTTTTTGGACCTTGGGATTCTCTTTAGAACTCACATGGCTTTTGGTGGAATCCAGATCCTTAGGTTGCAGGATTGAAGCCCTATTTTTCTTAATAGCTATACCAGCAGCCANTCTCAGTCCATGGGTTCTACCATAATTCCTGGCCACATGGCCCCAGCATGAGCCTTCTGTTTCAACCTCTTCCTTAAAGGAGGGTCTCATTCTTCTGAATAGATCATCTGATGTAACAGGTTCATCCAAGAGTATCACTCGGATTTACCTGTGGTCAAGTGATTTGGGACCTTAGCTACAGTGTTTCACCTTTGTCACTAATATAACCAAGGCATGGGGCAAGCCCACTGTATGCACATTCCCATGTAGGGAATGGGGACTCTACAGGATGTAGACTCCTGTGCAGATCAGGAATCTTTGGGACTACCTCATGATTCTGCTTAGCACAGTGGCCCCAAGCTCTCTTGCTAATGCTCAGCAAGTCACTGTAGCATGGAAGCATAATGGATAATGAATGAGCACGGCTGTATTTTATTAATTAATTAATTAACTAATTAATTAATTAATAGAATGACCTTGTTCTACTTGAGATGGGTTCTTATTAGATAATTCAGGCTAACCTCAAATGCACAGTCCCTCCCACCTCCGCTTCCCAAGTTCCAGGATTGCTGGTGTGAACCACCAGCAGTATTCACTGGACCTAAAACTGCATATAATCTACTTGTCACAAGATAAAATTCCTTTATCATCTTAACCATTTAAAAATGCAAAACCCATTATTCTCGAGCTCCACAAAAGCTAGGGAAGACTCAAGTTTGAGATACAGACCACAATCCTAACTCAGTGGCATGGACAATCCCAATGCTAACACCATCATTGAGTTGAAATACAGTACCACCCGCCATCACTTGAGTGGCCGGTGCAATGTGACTTGTGACGCTCAGTTCCCATTTCTTAGATATAGAGTGATTCTTTCTTTCTCTGGGAAGTGGAGAGACATGTCCACTGTCTTCTGACATCACACACCTGGCACTAGGAAAAAGGACCACCTGAGTGAAAACGCTAAGGCCCCTGACTTAGAAAAGTACCTCCTGGGTGAGAAGCTGATGCTGCCACTACCCAGAGGAGAAAACAGAGGCCAGAGCAGAAGACATACCTAGTATCAGATGGAGGGCACAGCTGAATTCTAGTCACACCATGTCTGCCAACCAAGGCAAAGTCCAAGGAAGGGTCAGCTACACACTTTGTGAGGCCAGCACAAAACTACAATACAGAATACCACGCTGTATAATCAAGAAATCAAGAGAGCAATAGCAGTGCATTAAGCCAGCTGCTGTAGCCTGAGTAACCACNGTTTGCAAGCCCNGGAAGCAAACCCTGTTCTACGGACACACACATCTAAAGAGCTCCAGCCCCCAAGTCATTGAGATTCTACCCTTGTGCAGACAGATGCTCTGAAGGCTGGGCAGGATCTAAGTAGGGCTTATTAATCGTGAGCAGCGTATCGTGGGGAGTGCAGTCTTGCCCCCGGAATGAATGTAAACCAGCCTTGCATAAATTGAATTTCTTTTTTGAATATCTAATTGAATTTGCAAAAGTGTGTGCCAGGGGGGTGTTTAAATAAGTGCACAAATATGATAAGAAGGCCTTCACACCATTATATCTAATTCAGTAAGCAAAAATAATGGCAGGGCACGTTCCAATTAGTGTTTGATTTATTTGCTTTAACAAATCCAATTAGTAGAATGTTTTATAAAGTCATCCAATGTCAAATACTCATGGACTCAACAGATAGAAACAATAGTCCTAATAGGAAAAGGATGTTTTAGAGCTCTTTGATGGTGGATTTGTTATAAATAAGATGAGGCCTCTCTGATGGCTTGGACATTCTCCAAAGGACAGTGAAATATTGCCTGACCTGATCAACAGGTTCCTCCTTGTCAGGGTCTGGGCAGCAATATGGCCCACTAGGAATGAAAGCAACAAAGATGGGAGTCAGTCAGGANATTTCAAGGAAGAATAATAAACTTGCTGCCGAGTGTCTCTGAGACCAGCAGTGTGTTTGGAAATCAAGGTGAGGCAGAGCACCATGGNAAAACCATAGGGCAACAGAGGCTGTGATGTCCTCAAATTGGAATTAATCTGCTTGTACCTTTGCTGGGCTCTGGTTTCATCCTATGAAGATGAGCGCTTAGTTTAGTGACTCAAAAACATACTTACGTGCATTGGAGGAAGCTGCTCTTGGTCCAGGGAGACACANCACAGGGGATGGTTAAACTGTAGACCCTGGAGCCAGCCATTAAGCCCTTCTGTTTGACTAACTGTATGACCTTGGCCAATGTAAACTCTATGTGCCTCCCTTCTGCCATCCGTAAGCCTAAGATACTAATTGCTTCCACTCCTAGCACTGTTAAGAGAATTGGATGAACTTAATATGCATAAAGACTTGAAATAGTGCCTCGCACACAGTAGGTACCAAGTAAGTACTTGATACACTAGCATGTAATCTCCATGTATGAATTCAAAACGGAAAGGTTAAACATTTTACATGTATTCNGCTTGTAAAATCTTTCAAAGCAAAGCATTAGAGAAGCCATATCTAAGTTTGTCTTGTGTGTCCTGGATGGATGGGCAGTGTCCATAGTGACAAGTAACTGCACAGTAACCCCAACACCCTCAGCACTTACTACTGGGTGACCTGAGGTAAGTCAGAGTCTCCATGGCCCAGGTTTCTTCACTTGTAACAGAGGCAATAAACAAGCCCTCTCTTAGGACCCCTTGATTTCCAAATCCTACCAGAACATGACTGTATCTTCCTTCATAATACCCAGATGCACTAGAAATTAGAGCCTCAGATCAGCTTCTTTCTACAGACTGCCTGGCCTTTGTCTAACTCACAGCGTCAGTGGCAGCAGATCTCTACCTTCTCTCATGCCCAAGCTTCCTGGGTACCAATTTGTACCTAGGCACTGTAATGCTCTATAACCGGGAGAGACTATGATAAAGAGTATGGAAAGCTTTCCCTCAGCCTCAACATACCAATGAGAGGATGACTCTTAGGGAAAAAAAGAGTCACCTTCAGTCACAATAGACAAGGAAGGCTCAAGCCAAGGGCCAGGGAGAGAATCCAGTCAGCCAGAAAAGAAGGCCTGACTAACCATCAATTCCTTCTGCCCCCAAACAGCATGGGAGCAGACACAAGGACTCCACTGCCCTCTCACACATAAAGACCAAAGGATCAGCTGTTCCAGCAACTAATTCTACAGGTGGGTAAACGGACAAAAGGGCAAAGGCTACAGAGAAGGGTCCAGGGCTGGGACAGAACCCAGAAGCCCTGACCCCTGGCCAGACCTCCACCCACTCAGCTACCGGAAGAGCATCTTTGATCTTTCCCACACAACAGTGATGTCTCTTTCACTTTTATTTAGAGGGAGCAGTGAAAGACAGAGAGGACCACAGGTCATGCCCCATCTCGGGGAGAAAACTTTCCATACTTTGGGGTAAGGAGAGCAAAGTTTCTGGCAGGAGTCCTCAGCGTCAGAGGTCCTCAGAAGCTGAAGCCAAGATTCTGGCACGCTTGGGATCTTTACACTTCCAGCTCTTCCTATTCCGATCATACACGGAGCTTCATGAGGCTCACTCCAAATGATTCCCCATTCAAATTCAAATTCCCAGAGACGACTTCTCAAATATCCAGATAAAAATAGTCCCTCCCCTCTCTAATTATCCTCTGCCATGCACTTTGGTTATGTTTGATNAGGCTGCTGCCTCTACANTCTAGCTATACTCTCCAGTTTTTTGCTCACTCATCTGCTATCTTCCAGTGGGAGGTCCACCCATCTAAGGCAGGAAGCCCATGTTCATTTTTATTCATCACATGAATGAATGAATGAATGAATGAATGAATAAATGATGAAGCATCAGGGAGGCAAAACTCAGTAAAAGATAATGATATGTCATAGCTTGGTTCTGACCTCGAACTCTTATAGCCTAGCGCATTTCCTGTACACTCTCTACTGCCTTCTTGTCNTGTTAGACTGAGTCATCCNGAACTGAAACCAAAATAAGCACTTCCACCTCAAGACTGTGATGGGAATGTCTTTCTAAAAATGTGTTGCTCTGATTGGTTGATAAATAAAGCTGTTTGGCCAATGGTGAGGCAGAATAAGGTTAGGTGGGACATTCGAACTANGGGGAGAGCAGCAGAAAGCAGAGCTGGGGCACACGCCATTCTGCCGCCCAGAAAGCAACATGTAACTGCGCACAGGTAAAGCCACGTGGAACACGTGGTGACATAGATTTATAAAATGGGTTAATTTAAGATATAA
>LZPO01097454.1:52521-67997 GCA_001675575.1 Neotoma lepida
GGTCTAAGCGCCGTGGGAACTGGGTGGGATCAGAGACCGGGACCAGACAAACTTTCGCCTACAAGACTGCTTCTTGTTTGGCATTTAGTCACAGCAATGAAAGGAGTAACTAGTGTAGAGAACCTAGGGAACAGGGGCTGTTGGGAACCCAGTGAGGAGCAGGAGGAGGAGAGAGTCCTGTAAACTTGGCTTCTGAATTGCGGGTCCCCCCTAGGGATTACTCTCACATCATTTAAAGTGACCTCAAAATGCACCCTGGGAAAAATCAGCCTTCTGTGCCCACCCCATACATTCCTTATGAGACTGCCTTAATCTGCCCTGAGAGGCACCCTGATTTGCCCTGAGAGGCGCCCTGATTTGCTCTTTGAGATGTAAAGCACAGTTCTGCAAAATGAGAGCCTGAGTTTGAAAGTGGTTAAGTGACTTCCCTGTGTCTATCTACCTTACAAAAGACAAGAGTCATGGTTAGGACAAATTTTGGTTCAAACTCAAACACAAGCTCTGTCAACTCTATCAAATGTCTTTTGTGTGGAAACACAAGTGAAACTGGGCAGCTTGGAAATCCCCACTCCTCCATATNANGCTCTCTGGATTTAGTCACCCACATCTGGATTTCATTCATCAATACTACATGGATTGTCTATTGGACACAAGGCATTATTTTGGGCATCTGAGATAAAGCAGAAAGGAACAGAAATGACCCTTTCTTTCCTACAGAGCTCACATTTTAGCTGGGAAGACCAACAGTGAAGCATAAGGATAAACTGCAAGTGAGGCTCTTCTCATAACAGAATGCCTTCAATGTTTAATACAAATCCATAAGATGTCTACAGAAAGTGACCCTTATTAAATATTGTATTTTATGGTCCCAGCATCAAGCCAAGCATTTCTCTTTATTGTTGTTGTTGTTTTGTTCTTTTTCTTGTTGTTTTGCTTTGATTTGATTTGATTTTTTTTTATAGGGTTTCTGTGTGTAACAGCCCTGGCTGTCCTGGAACTGGCTTTGNAGACCAGGCTGACCTCGAACTCACAGAGATCCACTTGCCTCTGTCTCCTGAGTGCTGTGATTAAATCTGTGTGCCACCACCACCCACAGTCAGATATTTTTATGGTCTTCCCAGATCATAGCAAACATCCCATGATGCAGGAATTAATCATTGTGAAGACAAGTAANCTGAGACCACAGCANCCTCGGAATCNNGTCCACACCCCNCTGTCTGCTGATCCTGACAGTTTTTTCTTTCCCCAGAGACCATGACCTGTCTATTTCTCAATGTCATGCATACAAAAGCCTAAGACATAGCAAGGTCCAGCTGATGGATACANGTTCATGTACTTCAATTTTATAAGTATATTAACATTTAATTACCTAAAGTAAAGACTAAGTTCCCACACATTCATTAAGCCTGGTAATAGCATCCAGAGTTCCATAAATCACCAAACTGGTAACTAGGCAGATAAAATATTTACTGAGGTCTGAGTATTATGCTAAATATAATTGCTTGTGGAAACTCCCTCAAACAGTTCAGCTTTGGCAAGTCAGGCTGTGGTGGCCAGATGGGCTTNGTCTACCATGACCTTAGATGGGCATTAAATGTCGAATAAAGGGATTTTAAGGGCAAAGCATAAAGAGGCCTCAAATAATTTGAAGCTTAAATCATTCAAATGCCAGTACTGGGTCAACCCACAGATTTTGGTCTCAGAGATGGTGAGTTGTGACAACTATATTAGCTTGTCCTTTGTTCAGCCAGCCAGCCTGTCTATTCTCAAATATTGACACTTTGGTTCTCTGAGGAGGTAAAACTCACCTAGGCAGAGGCAGATGCAAGTGAAAAAGAAGCACTGTCCCAGAAATTAGAGATGTGACCTTTGATGACCACTTCAAAAGGCAAGAAGATTGCTCGCTAAGGTGCCTAGCATAAAGCAGACCCAGTACCTCAAAGTCGCATCATCTTGGCCTCTCAGATGCCTGAAGTTCATGTCCATGACACAAAAACACATTTCTCATCTCTAGAACAAGCACTTAGCAATTTCCAGCTATGTGCACATTTTTTTTTTAATCTGCGAAGGCCCAAAGCAGAAGTTTAGCCCCTGCCAACATGACTTCACCTCAGGCAAAAACTCTCTGAAACAGAAATGAACTTCTACCAAAGCTGCCACTTGCTAAATCACATAATAACTCAGGACCTGACAGGACAAGGAGGCAGGTGGTCTTGAAGATTGAGGATCTGCCTGGGAGAAAAGAACCTTGCATTAAAGACTTGGCTTTGCCACCAGCTGGCTGCATGACCTTGGCCGAGTGCACTTTGTTGAAGATGGATCTGGCTGGAAGCTCCTGGCTGTCTCTCATAGAACCTCACCCCAATGACCATGAAACTCCTGGAAAAGGGGAAACTATCAGAGGGAGTGAAAAGAAACTAGCATAGTAATGAAACAGGGAAGAAAATGGAGAGAAAAGACGATACAATTACAGAAACTGAAATGAATTTTGAGATGCAAATGGCAAATTTTCTCTGTTAGACNCTTGTTAGAATCTACAGGAACACTGTTAAACCTCTGCCTAGAATTAACTAGATTGGCGATGTGTTTTTTCCACACTGTCAACACCCAAGTTCAAAAACATACCACATCTAATGATTAGGAATCCAATCATGTCACTGGTCTCAACAGAAGACCTGGTTTAGAGTCTATCTCTCCCTCCCCTGATGCTCCTACTACAGTCATGAAATACANTCTTTGGGAGGAAAGTAAAAATGATAAATTATGAAAANGAATTCAAGAGAAATAGAAAAAGAAAGCATTGTTAACACTTAATGAAAAGAGCACTAGCATGGACTAGAGAGCATTNCACGTCCTCATTAAGGGCCTGGGAGATTAGGGTTAGTCAGTGAAGCNCTTGCTACACGAGTCTGAGGACCTAAGTTCAAGTCCCAGAGAAAAACCTATGTGTGGTGGTATGTTCTTATAACCCTAGAGTTGGAGAAATGGAAACAGGTGGATCCCTGGGAGTTGCTGGCCAGTCTGCCAGGTTAATTTGGNGAGTTCCAAGCCACTGAGAGACCCAGAGACCTTGTCTCAAAAAATAAGGTGAACAGTTAACTGAGGAATAATGTCAGAAGTTTGCCTCTGGCCTCTACACAAATATACACAAAATGCACACACACACACACACACACATATTCTTGCTAAAACAAAAAGACAAAGCCACAGAGAGAAACTGAGGTAAAATGAAAAGATGAGAGGATTAGGTGATATATTTGTAGATTCTCAAGGACTCTCAGAGAAAGTAAATAAAACGCAAAACACAGAACCAATAGGGACATAAATGCCCACATGTCAAGCCCTCCCACCTCAACATTGGCAGAAATGAACAAAGAAATCAAAAGCAGCAGACAGACCACAGACAGTGTCCCTCATTGCCTTGGAGCAAATAACACAATTTGGACCCATCTAAAAAGCCTAGTACTTATACACCACAGGATCCATTCTTAAAAGAATTGCTCGGTATGAAAATAATTAATGAATTCTGGAAGATCCAGGAGTATCTGCTAGTTGGGACAGGGCCGGGATGGGAGAGCTGGGGTCGGGGGAGGTGTCTCACTTGAGTATCTTTCTTTTTGCATCAATGGCTCTCCTACTTCACTGTTGTAAGCATCTGGTAGAGCCCTCATACTGGGAGGGCAAGAGCTAAGAATGAGAAGAGGGAAAACAGTAACCTGGCTATGAAGATGAGTACCANCAGCAATACCCCAAATAACAAGTATCCCTGAACCCCGTACAACTCACGCTGAAAGGCTGACTCAGCTCTAAGGCCAGTACGAGAGATGCGTCTTCTGTAAGCCACCAAGTCTTTGAACACTTCCTGGAGATGGAAAGATCTAGACGTCTGAAGAAGGCTGGCAGAGAACCCTCCCTGGTCATCCAGGTCCCTGGCCATTACAGATATAATGGCAGTCAACTCCANAACAGCAAACCCACATGGTGATGTGCCCTGCTGAGGAAGCAGAGCATGTCCAATGGGTGAAGAGAAGCCTGAAGGATCTGTGCTGCCCAGCCCATGACCTAGGACCTATAGTACTTCTCCTTTCCCAGAGTGAATTTTTCATCAGAAGATGATAATTCTATGACTCTTCCAGAAGCATTTTGAGTTTTGTGAAGCTTGAAGGATAAACACTTTGGTAAAGGTACAATCTTCAAGGAAAAGAACATAAACTCAGAACAGACACTATTTATTTAAAATGAAGAAAGGAGTCACAAGAAAAAAATAAATTTCTAGAAACCAAGAACCACTACAAACATTGCATTATGCTGAAAAATAACAGCATTAAGAACTATCATCTCTCTGATTTTCTGGATGCTGTCTCTGGGGTTATTTCTCAACAACAGTAGCCTCACAGTGTCATGTTTTTTAGAGACAGACTAAAAATGTCCCCTCTTGCACCTTGATGAANCCTCTTCTTCACATAGCATTTTCCTTTGTCCCTCTTCACATCTGTGTGTGGTACACATGTGTATGCATGCCTGTTTTTGCATGTGTGTGGGTACCTGTGTGTGATGGTGTATACATGTGTGAAGGCCTGAAGTTGATGTCAGGAATCATCTTCAATTGCTCTTTAATCTTATTCATTGAGGCATTCTCAGTCAAACCCAGAGCTCATAGATACGCCTAGTCTTGATGGCCAAGACTAGATGGATCCCCAGTCTCTGCCTAGAATTGCAGACAAGCAACCATGCCCACTTGGTCTTTACATGGGTTCTTGTGATCCAAATTCCAGTCCTTCCTTACACTTGTAAAGCAAGTACTTTAACCACTGAGCCATCTCCCCAGACCTATTTCTCTGTTATTAATAGCTAGTTTAAACTCTCCTTCAAGTTCACAGCATTGTTTATAGAGTTTAGGACTCTTGAGAATTCTCATCTATGAGAGTCCTTTCATCTATGTGCTATAGTGTTCCAAGTTATTGTATGTGCTCTTCTGCATTCAGTGATCATAAATAAACTAGGCACCAGGCATGTCCATGGCAACTAGTCATAGCACTCTTCTCTCTCTCTCTCTCTTTCTCTCTCTCTCTCTCTTTCTGTGTGTGTGTGTCTTTCATGCATATATTCATACACACACACACATACACACACACACACACACACACACACACACACACAATGTGCTTATTCTATTAACCCAGACTAAATTCTAACTTCTGCTTGTGTACATCCTTAAAGTACTCTGACTACTCCAAAGGCCTTGCCTCCTGCCTTTCACTTTCAAAAGAAAAGTATGATGAAAGGCAAACTGGAGGGGAAATCATACAGCAGGCTTACCCAACTGTCACTAAAATGATCATGCTTTGGATCATTTTGTAAAATATATGATGCTCTGAACAAACTGCCAGGCCCGCCTCTGGGCTTTGGAATTTGATGTAACAGAGAGAAACCTGGAGCCTATGCTCCAGTAACTTGGGGTTCAGGGCTCTGCAACACTCTCACAGGATGCAGACAAGCATGACAGGTGCCTGCCCTGCCCAGTATGACCAGTATCACTACGTGTAGCCATGCCATCTTTCTTGATAGTGATGTGTCTTAGTTAGGGTTTCTATTACTGTGATAAAATGCCAAGTACATGATGTGAAAGGGTGCAACAGAGTGCATGTGGCAGTCAAACGACAACATTGTGGACTTGGNTCTCTCCTCCACATTTACATGTTCCAGGGATNGAACTTAAGTTTCCAGAATTGTGCAGAAAGCATCTCAATCCTTTGAGCCATCTCTCTGGTCCTCGTGCCACANTCTGATGGAGTCATCTGTAACCCACTCAGCATTTACCAACCTCTTCTACACCTGTATGCAGCCTGTCTTGGGTTCCTAACTTCACANTGGGGCTCAGGAAGGAGATGAGTTGTGCCTTAGAGGGAAGATATGTTACATTCCCTTACACGCACTTGCTTTCATATAAACATTTTTTATTTTACCTCTGGGATAAAAAAAATGCAACAGTGCTAAAAACATTGCTGTTGTCCACAGCTCTGCCAAAGTACTATAATTGAGACATTTGCCCAGTNTTCTAAGACACACTAAGCCCAATTGCTATTTCAGTCTTGCTTATGCACCCATGGCTCTGTGCTCCCATGGCTCTGTGCGCCATGGCTCTCTACTTCTTTTTTCTCTCCACGCCATGATCACATCTCTGAACCCTGTAAGTGGATGCTATAAAGCCATCAACCTTGTCCTCTTCAATCCAACAGGTGGTTTGGTTGAAGATTTTTAGATCATGTTTTCACAAGAAGCCCTAGGCCATACCATATGACACACTCCAGCTCACAGTCCCTAAGGATCATCTAGGAATCCTGCTGCCCAGTTGGGAGTTTGAAGATGTTTTGATTTAGACACACTAGAATTACACTGATCTCCATCTGGAACCTTTAACAAAGGTTTCTCACAGAAGCTAAAACCTGGAGTCTCCTCGAAGCTCTCCTTAAGAAACAGAGCTAGGGACTGGGGAGACAGATCAGTAAGTAAAAGGCAAGCATGAAGACTGAAGTTCAGATCCCATGCACTCACATAAAAAAATAAGCACATCATCACATGTCTCTAATCTTCATGGAGGAGAAGGCAGGGGCATGCTGGTCAGTCAGCCTAGCCCAGTGGGTGAGCTCCAGGTTCAGTGAGAGACCCTGTTTCAAAAACTGAGGTAGAAAGTGATTAAGAAAGGCACCTGATAGTGACCTCTGGCCTCCACACATACATGTGTATGTGTTTGTGTATTCACAAGCACACACACACACACACACACACACACACACACACGTCTTTAAAGGAGACCACAAGCACCTAGAAGAGGGAAGTCTGGCATAACTTAAAAGCTAAATATACAATCATTATTATTATGTCCAAGGATTTACAACTGTAAAATATATTAATAACCTAGTAGCCCACACTATTACCCCTAACTATTAATAGAGAGTAAGAAGCACCTACCAATTCTGGTTATCCTATAGTCACAGATATTTGACAAGATCCAGTGTGTAAGGGTGATATGCTGAAGACTGGTCAAGAGTACCAAAATATCTACTAGTGCCATACATTGGAAAACACTGCCTTTTGGGCAGTAATTAGCACCAGAAAGTTGTACATATGTTACAGTATGTACATATCCTACACACATTTATGTGTATTTTATCCCTACATATGCATATGCCTGTATAAGTCATGCTTGTTTTATTCTAATGCAAAAAATGANAGTTTTTAATTGCAGGTAATTTGGGGAAAAAAATAAGAACACAATCGCCTTCAAACTCATCTCTCTAGNAGTTACCCTGGTCACATTTGATCTATGGCTGTTGAAATTTTTTTCTACTTATAGATACATGCATTTATTTTCTTAACACTACTAGAAGCATGGTGGATAAAGAGGTTTCCACTCAAGCAGCTTTTATATTACATTCTTATATTTTATTGGGAGTATTTTGCCATTTTACTATTCAAAAGGCAAATATTAATGCTTGANATATCTTATATGCCTTTGATAAGTCAGATATTTTATTATTTTTTGTTGTTTTCATATTTTAATACTCATAAAGCAAGGAAATAAACCTTAAGGNTTATTTATATTTCTTTCCTTAGGATAACTTTCTGAACATTGGGTTTCTAGGGATGAAGGATCTGTATTATAATCGCATACATATTCAAATCACCTTCCAGAACAGTTATTACAATTAACAAAACTTATAATATAGAATATTGTTTAAATCCCTTGCAATCTCACCAGCACTGAATATCATCATTATTTTTAATCTTTGTCAATTTAATTGGTGAACTACAGAGGCCCTTTTGTTTCAGTTTTTATTTGAATATTAGCTTGAATGCTTTTCATAAGTTCAACCAACCATTGGTATTTCTTCATTCATAAATTATCTACTTATGCCCTTTGGTCATTTATGATTGGACTGTTTATTCTAATTTGTGTTATTATACAGTAAAGACATTCATCTATTTAATACAGTCTCAGTTATAAGTGATCCTCTGGTTTCTTCTATCCTCTAAATTATTTTTGATGTGCATGCATTGTAGACTATAAAGCAAAATCTAGAAATCACATCCCAAGGTACTACATTTTTCTTCACAGATATTTGATACCACAGAAGAAATTAATATTTCCTTATATCATCTGTGGTTCTCTTGTTAANTTATAAGTACATTTAAATATTTAATAACTATAGTAGATGATGAGTGTGTAAATCTAATTACATTTTACTTTTTAAAAATTATTTATTATTTTATATGTATGTAAGTATGCCTGAGTGCATATGTGTGCACCTCATCCATACAGGTACCCAAGGAGGCCAAAAAAGGGCACCAAATCCCCTGGAACTGGAGTTACAGGAGGTTGTAAGGCACCTGACCTGGGTGCTGGGAGCCAAACCCAGGTCCTCTGAAAGAGCAGCAAGAAGTCTTTAACTGTTGAAGCATCTCTCCAGCTCCTACATTCTACTTTTAAAAGTACTTTCAGGATACTCTGTGTAATTCTCATGGGTCTGAATATGATACAGCTAATGATGTGAGGTAGTAGCTCAGAGAGTAGATTGCCTCTAATTGAATCCGTGCTCCACCTCTTATTAGTTGAACAGCCTTTGGAAAACGTGGTAAAATTATCTGCCTTGGTTTCCAAACAGAGCCTGACAAACAGTGAATGCCAGTGAAGTGTTAGGAGCCATATCGGTGCTGAGAGGTTCTGAGGTCAAAAGTTGGTAATGCATGGGTGGCCAGGGCTGGCTCCTCCTCAGGGCTGTCAGTTCCTAGAGATTTGCTGCTGCTCTTGTGACTCATTGGCTTACAGATATGCTACTCCCAACCTCAACTCCATCTTCACATGGCATTTCTTCGAGTCTCCACACACCATCTTTTCTCTCTCTGCAGCTACTATTCTCCGTTTCATAGGACACCTGCCACACTTGATTGGAGTGGATCCCAATGACCTCACCCTTGGTACTGGAAGTTAGTAACCCAACATACGTTCTTTTGAGTGATACAATTTAACATAAAACATTATTCACTACATCTTTTCACATGAGTTATGGGGCTTTCAGACAACTCTAACAGTGACTTTAATCACAGGCTCCTATTGTCTTTATGGCAAATGGCAAAACTAGGTTTAGATTAGAATATTGTTTGTTGAGAACTACAAGGCCTCATCTCTCACTTTCTAGGGATGCTGGTCTACCTCCTGCTCGTAAGCCGCAGTAAGAATTGAATTTTATCAAGTTCCTTCTTGAGGTCATTGGGTCATTCATATGGTTGTTGAAGCCTGTTTTACAAACTCCATTGAAGAGAAGCATATTGTTCCTTTATGATACCACCAACCAGCATAGACATGTGACTACTGTTATTTTCTTTTGTTTTGTTTTTGATGGCTGCATCCATCTTCATTTGTGTAGATGTCCTAAACATTCTTGACAAATTTCACAACCAAATTGTCTTTGCTTTCTTGGGAAGGGGATTGGTNGACCTTGCCTAGGCCATCTCTTTATTCACAGTATGTCCTAGAAGTACTTTACGTATAAACCAGAAGGACAGTGCCTTTTCTAGTTCATAACCTGCTCGTTTCTATTTTATTTTATTTTATATTACATTCTGGTCATGGCACCTCATTTCAAGGAAGCATGGATAACAAGTTAACTATACTAAAATCCCCTTTTCTTAGGAGCTGAGGCCCATTAAGCACACCTGTGTGTGTTACACAGCAAGACCAAGTTTTTAGTCTCCATACTCCTTGGATTCTTAGAACATGAGTTAAAAGAAGCCAAATGCGTATGCTTCTATACAATGGAAAGCCACCTTGCAATAAAAATGACAGAATTATTTGAGAACAATAACAAGTGCTTTTTGGCCACTCAAAGTGAGAGTCAACAGATTACAAACTATCTGACCCCTTGCATCTGATTCTCTGTTAATGTAAAAATGACAGGAAGTCACCAAATATCAGGGGTGAGTAGGCGTTGAAGGTGAAGGGAGCCTTTTATAACAAAGCAGCAGCATGAGGCAATCTGCTCAATAACGGAAAAAAAATATCCTAATGACACATCAGGGGTAAGTGGATCGGGCATGAGTAAAAGATCAACCACAAGGCAGTAATCACAGGAGTCATTTACCTCCTTGGTATATGTTTGAAACTTTAGCATAAAGTTAAAAAAAATAATCAAACACACAGCACCTAATTTGTGTGAGGCAGGAGCCTTGAAAACATGGCTCTAGGGCACCTTTTCCCCTTCCAATTATCTGAACCCTCAGCCCTCCCTCAATGGCCTACTTCACAAATATGCAATCCAATGACTTAATAAGCTGAGAGATAACGGGGTGGGAAAGAAAGGCACAATTAAGGAAACAGAGGCATCCCAAACTTTGGCCATTGAAGTAAAATGCTTGTGCTAATATCTTTGTTAATGTCTCATGGTCAGAGGAAAGAGAAAATGGCTCCCAGAATTACCGCCTTTGCCATTTTAGGGCCCCTCTGGGAGCCCAGCTGCACTACACAATGTGCTTAGAAATCTGAGTTTCCCTTACAAAGTCTAAGCTTATGGTTCAGTTTAAAGGCCCCTGCAGAAAGATCACTCAGTCTCTCAGATAGAGCTCTCAAACCTGGCAGGGCTACGAGGAAGGGCTGGGGAGTCCCTGCTCTGACTGTAGTTGGCTTGCCTTGAAAGTCCTCTGCAAGCTGCATCCTAATACACACAGAAGCTTTGTCTTGGTTTCCCGGCTTTGCCCTGTGCTGGGGCAGGCTGCCCAGTGAGGTAACATGCATCCATCTGCAGAGTGGACCAGACTTGCCCACACACCCTGATCCATGGAGCTCGGAGTAGCAGAGGCAGCTGCTCTAATGGCATACCTCACGATGTAGCCATAGTCTTACTGCGGTAGACAGATGAATCGCTGCCGCTTAAAAGGACATTACCAAAAGAAGATCTGAGAACCGGTAAATACCCAGCCAATGAAACCACATTGCTTTCTGCCCTCCAATCAGTTCAGAATGGAAGGGAACTCTCTGGGGCTTAGGAACTTGAAAGGTAAGACGTACATCACTGTTATCATTTCACTGTTACGGAAAGAGCCTCCAGAAATCACAAAGCCAGTGATAGGATGGCTAGCTAAGTTGGAATGTGGCAGTGGGAGAGAGAAGTGGTGAAGTCTTCTCCTTCATCCTCCATCATTTTATAGACAAAGGACCTTCCACTGATGCATCTAAGGGGAGGTGTAAAGGAGACAGCAGAGGAAGCTGGTGCTGTGGCTATCATTCCCCAAGCTATCCTCACTAGTGGTCATGGGGTCTCAGAGTATCTTCTTGTTTCTACGATGTCTCTGCTCACCTCAGCCTGAGTAGCAGGGATCTCTCACTTGCTATCTCCACCTTCCAGATACCATCTTCCTTCTAGCTCAGGTGCAGTAAGAACCCAGTTGGGCAGCATCAGACCCATAACTATCTCTCTACCCTGGGGACCAGTGTGAGATATGAGCTACTGTTGTCTGTCCACACAGCAGGGTAAGTAGGGAGGTGAGCAGAGTCTGAATTTCACCAAAGCCCTGTGTTCTTGGTGGAGAAATCCTTCCAGCCCTGTGTGTTCAAGGAAAGAGCTCTCTGCCTAGAACCACGTTCCTCATATGGCTTATATAAAGCTATGGCCAACCTTAGCTTACCTATGACAAGGCCACACNGAGATTTCTAATCTCACCATTTGTCTCAGAAGTCTAACTGCACTACTAACCACTGTAGACAAATCATCCCAGTGTGATTGGATCAGATAGGGCTCAGGCTTTCTCCGCACCCCAGACCCTTCTCACAACTGGCTGACCACCAAAGAATATTTCCTGTTCCCTTAATCATCAGGCCATCTCTCTCTCTCTCCCTCCACTCACTCTGTAGTAGTTAATTTTGTATCAGCATTACCCAAGCACCTGGCAGAAACAGCTGAATGTAGAAAAGATTTATTCTGGCTCATGGTTCCAGAGATTCTTAGTCCATCTGGACAGAGATGCCACAGTAAAGGGCATGATGACAAGAGTGAGTGGCAGAGGCTACTCAACATCACAATGAACAAGGAAGCAGGAAAGGTAACCGAATGCAGGCTTTGGGCTACAACCTCAGAGGACTTGCCTTTAATTGTGACTCATTTCTACTAGCCAGGCCCCAGCACCCAAAGTTCCACAGCCTTTTGTTCCTCCCAAAACAGCACAACCAGCTAGAGAGCAAACATCAAAACACCACCATGGGGTTGGGGGTTAGTTCAGATACAACCCAACACACCCCAACCAAACAGCTCTCCCCATTCTAAACCTCCTTTCTATTATAATAGCATCTGTCTTAGTTAGGGTTTCTATTGCTGTGAAGCGACACCATGACCAGGACCACAGCAACTTTTGTAAAGGGAAAACATTTAATTGGGGTGGCTTGGAATTTCAGAGATTTTTTTAGTNCATTATGGTCATGGTGGGAAGCATGACAGCATGCAGAGAGATTTGGCACTGGAGAGGTAGCTAAGAGTTCTACATCTTGATCCACGGGCAGCAGAAGTCTGTGACCCCACTGAGCNTAGCTTGAGCTAGGAGACCTCAAAGCCCACCCCCACAGTGACACACTTCCTCCAACAAGGCCACACCTCCTAATTGTGCTTCTCCCTGTGAGCTTATGAAGGCCAATTACATTCAAACTACCACAGCATCTCCCCTCTAAAATTTCTTCTTACAACTGTTAATAATTATACTTTGTCCTTTGACAGTGTCTGCAGTTCAGGATGAAGGGAGACAAAGTCCCAACCACCACTTGGGACTGGCATAGAGTTTACAGAGCATGAACTACACTATGTGGGGGAAGAACATGTGCACAGGCAGAAGGCATATATACTCACATGTAAATTCTTCATCAGGTAGATCTCTAAAGGGAAGAGGCTGAATCGAGGTACCCTAAATGCCTAAACCAGCTCATTGCTCTCTGCAGCATCCTTCCCACTCACAACTCCAGAAGAGGCCCTTCTAGCTCATGGTGTATCATCCACATAACTCCCTAAACATAAAACGGATCTTGCCCGGGGAAGGGCATCCACTCCTCCATCTCAGGCTGAGGCCTGCCATCAGGAAACAAGGCAGCACTAAAAGTTTATAACCTGTGCCTTGAAACTCAACACCAAACACTCCTGGAGCTGTGCTCTCTTTACAGGCTGTGGGAGCACCTGTCCAACTTTTCACGGCTGGTTCTCAATCAAAGAAACCACAAGGGATGGCCCTTGCAGTGGTCAGCAGCTGGGAATACCAAGCAAGAGTCATCTCAAACAGCACAGCTAACNGCAGTNGGGAAAGCAGGTGAAATAGACGTGGCTTTTCCTTCCCTGGGTTTTTCTCCTTTCCTGAGACCAAGGGTCCTTGGACCCCACCATCTGAGCTGGAATGTTGAGCTACAAGCTGATGATGAAGCAATGAAGAGACTAAGACTCTAAGATGTGAGATGATGCTAANATGGGGACCCCACTGGAAATGGCAGTTGGAAAATGCTAAGGCCAGGTGGCCCATGCCCTTAAGTTTAAAAAACAAATAAATGAAAATGAGTTGCATGTGCTTCAGATCTGGCAAGCAATAGATGCCAGTCCATGAAACATCTTGCTGAATGTGTNAGGTGCCAACTGTAGGCTTTATTTTGCAAATATTAGCTCATTAAATCGCTACTACTCAAAAACACNTCATTTGAATTAAAGTCAGAGATGCTTAAATGCTAAAACAGAATGGGGGAAATCCCTGCAGTTAGTCAAGAAGACTTTAGACCCTCCCATCCACCACCCATTAAATGCAGAGCACTGTGTCTACTGATGTATGTATTGATTTTTATTATACACATTCTATTTATTTAGTCTAACTCAACAGATCCTGTGTGTGTGTGTATGTGTGTGTGTGTGTGTGTGTACACATATGTGTACATGCCTGTGAAGGCTAGAAGACAACTGTGGATGTCATTCCTCAGGAGCTATCAACTTGGTTACTGTGACACCAACTCTCTCGTTGGCTTTGAGCTCACCAAATAGNCTACACTGGCTGGCCAGCAAGCCCCAGGGATCTGTCTGTTTCTGCCCTCCCCAGAATTGGGGTTGCAAGAGAATGTTATCACACCCAGGATTTTTTACGTGGGACCNTCGCATTTAACTCAGGTCCTTAGGTTTGCACAGACTCGGCTGTCTCCCCAGCCCCAGTTGAATAGATCTTATAAACTGCACTGTGCCTAGGAATCACTCACCAAACATGCTTTATCACAGAAGCCTTGAAGGATTACTCAAGGGTAATTTTGACATTAAGCAATCCCCAGGGTGTTGATCTCAGAGGCCATTCCCTCCCTAGGACTCCAGTCNACCGTGTCAGAGCTTATGACCATCACACAAGACCAGCCTGGGGCCACAGCACTGAGAAAGGGCCAGAGGGTCAGCAGCATGCTCACAGGAGCTCTCAGGCTATCACAGTCATAGTAATTTGAGTGGGAACAAGGTGAATGGGGTGAGTCGGAGAGAGGAAGGAAAACGTAAGTGCACTGTAGATCCTTACTATGAAAGAGTCCCCAGCGTGAGCCTGGATCATGCACAGGATGCTCAAATCGTGAAAAGAATAGCCTAAATGACAAAGTCAAGCACAAAGGACCACACACCCTAGGGTTCCTTTTATATAAAATGATAGCAATGGCAAAACTATAGTGTCCAAAAGTGGAGAATTTGCTGCCTGGGGCAGAGGGTTAACAGGGAGAGAAGTGAGTGGGAAATTGGCAGAAAAGGAAAGATGAGAAAAGAAATTTTTTAGGGTAAGGGGAGAACCCCCCCCATGCAAATGTCATGGGTTACATGATTAAACAGCATAACCAAATTTTACTATATTGTGCACATAAATGTTATAAACCAGAAACAACATCTTAATGCATTTTCAAAAGCTTCTAAAAAAAGAGCACATACAAAAGCTTTGCAACCCCTCATCCAAACAAAAGGCTACTGTGCAATTCAGGTCAGAAGAATACACAAAACAGATGCACATTCTTGCTTTCGGATTTCTCCATTCACATTGGTNAAGAGACAGGAAAGAAAGCAACTTCATGCACNTTTGAATGTCTCCTCTCAGGCCGGGCTCTAATCAGTGCAGAGAGCTGGGTAACAAATAAGACCAAGAGGCTTTAATTAAACTGAGCAATCATTAAACTGGATTTAAGAGTGTCTGTGTTTGCAAAACAACAAAATATTTACAGACATTTTCTTCAGCCCCTTCATTAGCTTCAGATTCCACAGGAAATATGGAGGTTGGGAACAAGCCCTAATGAGATCATGTGAATTTTAACTACTGACGTTACCGTGGCAAAGAGACAGCACGAAAAAATGCTTCTGATGGAGTGGTAAGCAAGAAAAGCGAGATACCGAATGAGCTGGAGCTAGTCTTTCTGGTAGGTTTAAAAACAAAAAGACAAACCTATACAC
>LZPO01097454.1:70082-88428 GCA_001675575.1 Neotoma lepida
CTCTTCCTCCTCCTCCTCCTCTTCCTCCTCCTCCTCCTCCTCTTCTTTTTCTTTCAGTTACAGTCTGTGTTACAAAGTCCTGGGAGATCTCTGGGCTTTATGCTGCACACAGCCAGTGAAGGAAGCCCATGGCACCCGTGTGTAAGACAGCCTTCCATTCTGGTAATAAAAGCAGAGCAGCAGCCACGGTCTGATGAACAAGCTATGCGATGCTTGCCAGCATCCAAGGCTGCACCGGAGACCCCTGGGAACAAAAACAACTTGATTCCAAAAGTACAAATGTAGAAGCAAAATAGACAAAATGGGGCCCACATACTCTAAATCCATACAAGCATTCAATCTCTTCACCATGAGGGCTTAAGTACAAGTGAAATCACTTTGACGTTTCCAAGGTGAAGGAAGCCGAGGTTATACACAATGACTCAAATGCACACAGAACTTCACAGCTGGGAGACGGCAGAGCCTTATAGCAGTCCCCTAAAACGGCTGCGTTAACCTCACTACACAGCAAAGAGAAAGCGGTTCAAAAGGTTTAGGTNAGTTGTGGCACCGAGCAGAGATTTGGACAGAAAAGGGCTTTGACAAGTCTGTGTTCACAAGACTTCATCTGGCATCCTCAAAGTTTATTGGTTATAAAATCCCCTTAGAACTTATTAGATGCAGATTCCTGGGCTGGGCTCAGGGGTCTCTGAGACTCTACTGCAGGGATGGGCCCTAAGCATGCACACTGGTGACATGCTTCCAAGACATCCAGTACAGGTGTTTCATGGCCATAATATAAGAGTTACTGGACATGTGGCACGTTTTGCAGAAGAGAGAGACACCTTTCAAATGGAAACCTAAAACTACAAACGGTAAAATGCTGAAGTCAGCAAATCTTACTTTTGCCAAAGTTCTGGCTTCTAAGCAAAATTCTCTTGGGCCTCTGTGAAATGCTAGTGCCACTTATACCAATATTTAGGAGATATGTATGTGTGTGCACGCACATGCACGTATGTGTATGCAAGTTTGATGTGTGTGTACATGCATGTGAAGATCAAAGGGAACCTCAAGTATTCCTCAGGAGCTATACCCCCATTGTTTGATTCAAACAGAATCTTTCACTGGGACCAGGGCTCACCAGTTGAACTCAAGTTGATAGACAGCTGGCTCCAGAAATCCACCCATCTCAACCTCCCCTGCACAGGAATTACAAGTACATGCAACCACGCCCAACTTTTTACGTCATTTCCAGGGGTTGAACTTGGGTTTTTGAAGCAGGCCCTTTAGTGATTGATTCATCTTCCTGATTCCTAGTTTATACCTTTTTNAAAAAAAAAATGTAGTTCATGTTGAATTGTTACTTAAAGGGCATTTCCATTTTACTACTACAAGTGAATGATAGGCTCACTCACCAAAACCAGACCATGAAGCTAAAGACAAATTCAAGGGAAGGGGGAGAGGGAAAAGTAAATATTGGCTTGAGAGTATGAATAGCATTGCTTGCCTGATAGCATTGCTTGCCTAGGGCTTTCATCCTGAAACCTGCTTCCTCTAAGGTAAAAATGATCATGTTGGAAGGTCAGCACATTACTAATACCCCAACACTGAGAGGGTCTCCTGGCATGCAGACGACTAGAAAGAATGGAACACAATTTTCTCCCATGTAATGTCCTTCCCACACTTCACCCACCAGCATCCTCCCCAGGTCCATTCCTGCCTGTCCCTCTTCTCCTCATTCCTACAGGAGCNGAGATCCTTGCCATTGACCTTCTCCAGCTCACAGATACAGCAGTGGGTCATGTTGGTCTAGACCCCTTTCTTAGCTCTTCTCCAGAAACCAGCAGGTCAGTCCGGGTTGCAAACATCTTTTTTTCCTCAGAGCCACTCTTATTGCAATTCATTCCACTGCACCTGATGCTTCAAGGAACTTACAGCATCCAACAAGGGATGAAGGAGGATGTATTTCACAGGGAGACAGAAATCTCCTGCTGGAAGCACTTGCCAGAGATTCTTGGACCAGTGTGTTATGCATTCTGATGGATGATATTCCCAGGAGTAAACTCATGGGGTGTGTCAGCACCACACAAACAAATAACAACCCCAGCCTCATGCTTGTGCTCCATGATCCCTGGGATCTGTCTCTGAACCTTCACAGATCTTACTTCTTCATCTGCAGCAGACAGAAAAATCATACTTCCCCATAGGATTGTTGTGGGGATGAAGTTAAATAGTGTATGTCAAGGCCCAGCAGGGTGGCAGCCAGGCTTGGTGTGCTCACAGCTAGGAATGGCAGGTGCCACAAACACTGTAGCTGTTCACATGGATAGAGCAGCCATTGAGGGGGGCTGTTCCTACTGCAGCTCCAGGTTACCCCACAGAGTGTAATTACCTTAAAAAGGAGGTTCTCCTACTGGTGTGTGTGTGTGTGTGTGTGTGTGTGTGTGTGTGTGTGTGTGTGTGTGTGTCTGAGTGTCTCTGTATGTGTTTCTTCTTGTGTGTGTATGTCTGTATGTGCGTCTGTGTGGGTGTATGAGTCTGTGGCTGTGTGTGTGTCTATCTGTGTGTGTATGTCTGTGTCTCCATGTATGTCTATATGTCTGTGTATATATTTATGTGTGTGTGTCTTTCTCTGTGTCTATGTGTCTGTTGTGTGTTTATGTGTGTCTGTGTCTCCATGTGTATGTGTCTGTGTGTGTGTGTCTGAGTCTATGTATATGTCTCTGTGTCTGTGTCTTCACATGTGTATGTCTATGTCACCGTGTATGTGTATAGGCAGGGTCTGTGTGTCTGTGTCTCCATGTTTGTGGGTGTGTCTGTGTGTCTGGGGGTTTCTCTATGTGTTTCTGTGTGGGGGTCTGTAGGTGTGTGTCTGTGTGTGTGCTTTGTGTGTGTATTTGTCTGTGTCTGTCGGTCTGTATCTCCATGGGTGTGTCTGTGTATCTGTGTGTCTGTGTCTCTGTGTGTGCATGCATGTGCATGTGTCTGTGTGTGTGTGTCTGTGTCTATGCATGTGTTTGTGTGTGTGTCTCTGTGTGTCTTTGTGTCTATATGTCTATGTCTCCATGTGTGAGGGGTTCTATGTGTCTGTCTCCCTNTGTGTGTATGTCTATTTGTCTGTGTGTGTGTTTATGTGTGTCTTTGTGTGTGATTGACTGTGTGTCTGTGGGGGGGTAGGTGGGTCTGTGTGTATGTGTATGTGTGTGTGTGTATCTGTGTGTGTCTGAGTGTCTGTGTTTGTGTCTCTGTGTGTGTGTGTGTCTATGTGTGTGTCTGAGTGTCTGTGTGTGTGTCTGTGTTTGTGTCTCCCTGTGTCTGTGTGTGTGTGTCTCTGTGTGTCTGTGTATGTCTGTGTGTGTATGTGATTCACTTCTCAGAATCCCTAGAAGCTACAGAAGGGTGATAATACACAGATAGAGTATTAAGGTTGCTATAGACATGTCTTCAGATGTCTATGATAAGAAAAGACAGGAAAAGCTGAGGGTCCAACAAATAAGAAACCTCATTCTTCTGGGAGTCCCACTTGCCACAGATCTAATGTGGGGTTTGGTGACTGCCAGAGTTGAAGCCACCAGCCTGGTTAAGGGGAAGGACAAAAGACAAGACCCACATGGAGAAAGCAGCACCAAGATTGGGAGAGAAGAGAAGGGAGAAGCCAGTCATGGTGGACAACAGAGCGATGCCTACAGACTGACTACAGTGTTACACTCAGCAGATCCCCTGCTGCAGGCACCTGTGCACACCTATGACTTGACCTGCAAAGGGCTCCCTTCCTCTTATACAATTCTGATATGATGTTAATTTGTTGAGAGCATAGATGANATTCTAGTAATAAATGCAAACAGAAGTTAGGCACATAGAGATGGCTAATCTTGGTCTTCAACTTGACTGCATCTGAAATCAACTAAAACTCAGTCAGGTGTATATCCTGTAANGGATGTTCTTGGCCAGATTAGTTGAAGCAGAAAGACCCACCCTATATCTGGGCCACATCTTCTATTGGNAGATCATATAGAAGAGCATGGAAAAAGGAGANTTTTTTCTTTTGCCCACTTGCCTCACACTCACCGGCAAGTTCATCTATCCTGTTCTTGTGGCATTCCTTCACCAGTGTTAGAACCAGCTCCTTCAGGATGCCAATACAGACTGAAGAACAGCAGTTCCCTGGGAATCTTCCAAGGGCTTCAGTACCAGATTGGGTCTGCTGAGACATCCAGCCTGTGGACTGAGCCACTATGGGATTCTCTGCCTCTCCAGTGTGAGACAGCCACTGTTGGACTACCCAGNGCTGGACACATTTTGCAAGCCAATCTAATAAACCCCCTTTTAACATACATATTTATTCTAAGTGGTCTGTTCCTTTAAACCACCCTGACTGATCTATGCATGGACTGTACTCAGGCCTCTATGCGTTATTTCTCTTCATTTTGCAAAGAGATGAAAAGTAACTTTCCCAAGGTCACCCAGACAGTAAAGAGCAGAGTCAGGCTCTGACCCACACATACACATTAGTTTCTGAGTCTACTAAGTGATATGGGATAACATAGCGCCTGGCATACAGGAACGAGGGCAGGGCAGAGAGGGTGGGGATTGCTTTCCCAGTCCTGTACCCAAACTGTGAGAAGGGGAAATACATCTACATACTTAATTAATCTAACCCCAAGCGCACTGCATGAGCCTCTGATTCCCTACCTCAAATTTTAACAGCTGCTCCTTCAATGTAATGGAACGCAAATGCCTGAAGAGCTTCGAATTTTAATTATAAAAGTCCTGATGAAAATCCGAATCAACAGCTGCTCCCAGCAAGGCAGCCCTTGGAGATGCCCAGTGTAGGACAGAGGGAGGGGATGAGAGGACGGAGCCCAGACAGGATGTGGATGACTGCAGCTGTCTGGGGAGCCCTGCACCTGCAGCTGTGAGCTACAGGGTGGACAAAACAGGGCAGGATGCAGCAAGCAGAGGACAGACTCCCTGGGGCACATCTGTCCTCATGCCATACACCATGTGCACCTGGCACACGTCTGTGAGAGTGACAACATGGGGAGCTGACAGCAGGAGCTATGCNCGGACCCTGCTGTGTCACTTTGGGTGTGTAAAGCAGGGGATACGGTATACTTATCTAGAGGACTAAGGAAGGGTCAGCCAGGAAAAGAAGCAGGTGTTGGAGCAATGGCCTTCAGCCAGCTGAGAGACGGCATGTGGCAATAACTCCTGTGTTCCACGTGTTGGAGCCTCCATTCTGGCTAGCNTGTCTTCTCCAGTGAGAAACATCTTCCATATCTGCAGCTATTCCAGGACAGATGGCTACCTCCCCACACAGAAACCTGGCCTCCTTCACTTCAAAACAGAAGAATGAATCACCCTATGAAGGTTGACATTGATTGCCACCTTGACAAGATCTAGAATCACTTGGGAACTAAGATTCTAATACTGTCTATGAGGAAGTATCTAGATGAGGTTATGAGAGCTGGGAAGACACACCTTCATGGGGTAACACCATTCCTTGGGCTGGGGTCCTGGACTGAATAAAAAAGAAAGATCAAGCCGAGTGCCAGCATTCACTGTGACAAACTGTCTCAGATTCCTGCCTCTGTAACTTCCCCACCATGATGGACTGTATGCCCAAACTGAGCAACAAAAGAAACAAGCCTTGGTTTCTTTTCTCTGTTCCTGTGACAAAATACTCTGACAAAATCAACTGAAGCACAGGAAGGTTTGCTTTGGCTCGTAGTTGACGGTCTAGTTCATCATGGTGGGGAAGTCAAGGCAGGAGGAGCTGGAAGCNGCTGGTCTATCACATCCACAATCAGAAAACAGAGTGGTGANTCTCTTGATCAATGTTATGTACTCACCCCTCAAGCGCAGGGAATGGTGCTGCCTACTTATAAAATGGATCCTCCCGGGTAAATTAACACAATCTCTCACGTGCGTGTCCAGAGACTAAATAATACCTCCTCTCCGGGGTGAGTCTAGGTTCTATCAAGTAGAGAATAAACATTATCCAATTAACCATTAACCATCACACCTTCCTTCCTTCCTTAAGCTGCTTTGACAAAAATTTTGTCACAACAATGGGAACCATAACCAATGCACACCCTCTCCCACAAGGGCTGGCCTTGCCAGGCATACCTTTTGGCTCTTCTCCCACCTAGCACTTTTCCCTTCCCGCAGATGACTGCATTCATGGCTTTACCACAAGCTGCAAATGCTAAAATAACAAAATATTCAGTTGCACAGGATGATTCTCTGAGCCGCCATCCACCATCTCCGGGAGTTCTGCTGGGCCTACTGGCAAAAAAATGATCATAGTTGGGCCAGGTGACTGTTGACATTCGCTCATAGAAGGAGGTGGCAAGGAGGGTCATGGGACCCTCACCTGAGTATCCAGCCACCCCTCCCAACCAGCTGTATGCAGTTCTGCCCTAACTGTACATAACCTGGGGTTCTCTGGGAATAGTTAAGGGAGGAGGCTCCAGCTACACAGCAGTGNGGATCATCATCCACGTTGGGTACAGACCTTCCAGTGTGGCTGCTTTAAGGTCATCCATGCTCCTACCCATAACCCCTCGCTGTTGCTATGTAAGCAAGCCTAAAAACTCCTGGCTTTCTCAGAGTCAACTTTGAAGCCTTGGGGGAAGAGGTAGATACTCCTTTCCCCAGAGAGGTGTTATTGTGTCACACCAATAGAAGAGCTGTTCTCTTTGGAGATCTGTCCATCCTTTCAGCAAGATGGCTGTGATTCCGCTTCTGCTGGTAGATATGTCACTGCAAGTTTCCCACAATGAAGTCTGGGCACATGTGTGTCAGTTCAAACATCCTGAGCACTTTACAGAGTAACTCTCTTCTAAGAAGATACTTTATGGCTTATATGCAAGGATATTTGGTATGGCATTACTCATAAGCACACAAAGGAATTCCAAAGTGTTCAGCCACGATAGGAAACTGGCTAAATAGTTGTGATATACATGTGCAGTTGAAGCGCATGCTGTTATCAATAATTTAGACTTCTAAATAATCTGAAGTGTAGGGACATGTTTATAATCAAACAAATAATAAAGCAGGATATGAAATAATCTATCATGCAAATAATTATTCCAATTGTNTTTAAAACACACAGATACATAAATATGAACAAGGAAGGGATAAAACCAAAAGCAAGCACATTAATCACCAATGTTCTTACACATGTTACTTTTTTCCTGTGTGCATTCTCCATTGTTCCATATTTCTTTTATCAAATATAACTATTAAATAA
Source organism: Neotoma lepida (assembly GCA_001675575.1). Taxonomy (NCBI): domain Eukaryota; kingdom Metazoa; phylum Chordata; class Mammalia; order Rodentia; family Cricetidae; genus Neotoma; species Neotoma lepida. Next base: position 77,317 of record LZPO01097454.1, read on the forward strand.
GAACTTTCCCATTTCTTAAATAAAAAATAATATTTAAAAGTAATGATGCACCATACTTTACATCTGCATAAGCAAATCTTCTGACATTTCAACATGACACTGTTATCTACAGATGTGTTGGGCTGTACTCATAGCTATCCTGAGACACATGCCCTGGATACACAGACTGGATACACCTGCTTTAGATGTTGACTGTCTCCCAGGCTGGTGCTATCAGAAGGTGATAGGAACTTTAGGAGGTGGGACAGGTGAGAGATCCTTAGACCAACGAGATTGCACCCTTGAAGGGCAATGTGAGACCCTGACCCCTTGGTTAGCTCTATTTTTGTTTTCTGGTTGTCTTAGTCACTATTCTATTGATGTGAAGAGACACCACAACCAAGGCAACTCTTAAAAAAAAAGCTTTTAATNGGAGCTGGCTTGTAGTTCCAGAGGCTTAGTCCATTATCATCATGGCAGGGAGCATGGTGGCATGCAGACAGGCATGATGCTAGAGATGTAGTNGAGAGTTTTACATAATGATCCAGACAGGCAGAAAGGCAGAGAGAGAGACAGTAGGCTTGACGTGGGCTTCTGAAACCTCAAACCCTAGTGATACATCTCCTCCAACAAGGCCGCACCTCCTAATCCTTCTAATCCTTCTCAAACAATTCACCAACTACAGACTAAGTATGCAAATATATGAGCCTATGGGTGTGGTGATACATTGTGCACCCCAATATATTGTGTACCCTAATAGTGTACCCTAATAAACTTATCTGGGGATCAGAGGACAGAGCCAGCCACTAGATTAGACATAGAGGCCAGACAGTGGTGGCACACACCTTTAATCCTATCACTCAGGAGGCAGAGATCTGTCTGGATCTCTGTGAGTTTCACACTGGGAACAGAGCCAGGCGTGGTGGCACACACCTTTAATCCCAGCACTAGCTAACCATAGAGATCTGGAGGTCTGTACAGACAGACAAGAAATGATAGAGCTGGGTAGAAAGAGGAAGTGATGTAGCTGGGTAGAGAGAGGAAGTAAGATGGCAGGGCACAGAAAGGTATATAGGCATGAGTATACAGGAAGTGGCTCTCTCTTTGGCTGAGGATTTCCTAGCAGTAAGAATGTGGCTGGCTTCTTTCTGCTTCTCTGAACTCTCAGTTTTCTCCCCAATATCTCTGGCTCTGGGTTTTTTATTAATAAAGCCATTTAGCAATTTGTCTTAAAAATGGGGGCCACATTCAAAGCNCCACACTGAAGAAAACCATTTTTGTTCCACTAGTCATTATTANCATGGTTTACCATCACAAACAGGGCCTAGCAGTTATGATGTTCAACCTTCAAATCTGTGAGCCAAATTGATCCTTTTCTCTTTACAAGTTGGTTATCTCAGATATTTTATTACAGCCATGGAAAGATGGGAGCATAGAGAAATTAGGTAGAGATAGACAGCGCTTGGACCTGATAAAACTCAGAGGCAGTGTTGGAGAAAATTTTTCCTTATTCTAACAGCCCCCAGAGCCAAAATGATGGGCAGATTNCCCTCTTAAATAAAATCTGAAAAATAATATTTGATTTGAAGCTTGTTGGAATACAAGTGTCCTCAGCTCTTGCAAGCATATGTCAGAGAAGCCACTCAAGAACAGACCCCTCAAGGATTAGCGGTTTCCATGACAATGTGTTAGCAAATCATTCAGTAAATACTTGAAATTTTTCCTCCACTNTTGGTTGTGCATGCTGGAATGGTCTGACTCATGACAGTAAGTTCTACATCCTCAACCTAATGCCTGAGCAGGCTGAAAAAAAGTGGTCCCCAGATTGGGAAGCCTTCCTCTAAACTGCTGCTTTCAGCATGCCTGGAGCTCAGTGCAGCACGAAGTCTTTTCGATAAGTTTAAGTATCATTTCCCTATACTTGCTTCTGACAANGCAGGGAAAGGGACANCAAGCCTGGGAGCTTGGTGATAGTGAGAAAGATGGGCCCTATTTTTTAGGGTTCTCAATACATCTGATCCCAGCAGGNAACATCAGTTCAATGAAAACCACCTCTAAAGCCTGCTGGTCCCTGCTCTGATACCAGCATCATGAGCTGGGATTCCTGCCAGTACAGAAATACATTTTTAAAAATTCGGGCTAAATTCTTTTCTCTATGAAGTCTTAGCAAAGGACACAGAGACTGCCTCATGACAACAGTCAGCTTACGGATAAATAAGGAAATCTGGTCTAGAAGAACTAGCCACCTGGCCTTGAACACTTGCTTTACGAGATGCATTTAATGACACTCCCCTTAGAGCATCCACCATGCATTGGTGCCAATAAAGGCTCCTCTCTCTGTCTGCCTTGTGTCCTCATGCACATCCCCTGTGACTTCTCCTCTCTACTAGGAGACAAAGTTTGCACAATAGCAACACAATTTACCTTGTAGAAAGCTGCATGATGCACCTGCCAAATAAATGAGTCAGCTTAGGGAACTGTTGTACCTGGTACATAAGGCTTGACAGGAAACGCCCATCTTCGCTGTTTGGATGAGACAAGCNACTTCACCTGAGCCCCTCCTCTTTGGCCACCACATCTACATCCTTAGTGGTACCTTTATTCAGAGGACCCAAGTCTCAGGCCTGGGTCAGAAATCAGGAGTCAGACATGGAGATGGCATGTAATGACCCCCCCCCCCAAATATTTAAGTTGAGGATGTAACTCTTGGTGGGGTCACATTTAGAGTTTGGCTTTTAGGAGGTAATTAAAAGTAAATGAGGAATAAGGGCAGGGTCTTAACAGGAATGATGGCAGAAGGGGAAAGTGGAGAAGACAGAGGAAGAGGAGAANGAAGATGGAAGGAGGGGAGGAGGAAGAGGAGGAGGAGGGGACACAATCCAGGAGAACAACAGGAAGAGAGAAGGAAGAGGTCCAGAGGGAGAAGAGGAGGAGGAAGAGGAAGAGGAGGAGGAGGAGGAGGAAAGAAAAGAGAGGAAGGCACTGTGGAGGAGAGCTCTCTCTTTCTACATGCCCACTGTTAGGAAAGGTCATGTGGGGTTCCAGCAGAAAGGCCTCTGACTGCCAAACAGGGAAAGAGCCCATACCAGAAACTGCATTAGCCAGAGCAGTGACACGGGAAACAAGTCTGAGAAAACAAGTGTGTAGTTTCAGCCATCTAGTCTACAGATCTTGCTGGGGCAGCTCCAACTGAGTAAGAGCAGCAGATGCCAAACAGTGGGCATCACTGCTTCCTGAAAGCTGGAGGACTACGTCATGGGCTCGGATGAGGACGGATCTGTGGGGAGCAAATAAGGAAATCGACCACTCCACATTCTGCTCAGAATGAAGATGAGCCGCTGCTCTCCTTAAGGCAGCTTCTGAAGCCAAACGGGGAGAGAGGGAAAGGGGAAGAAGGTGAGAAGGAGAGAGAGGGAAAGGCAGAGAGGGGGAGAGGGGGAGAGTGGGAGAGGTGGAAAGGGGGAGAGTGGGAGAGGGGGAGGGGCACTGCTGGCAATCCGACCAGAGGACACGATCCAGGGACTCCACAAATGTTTGCTAAAGGAATGATGTGTTTTCCATCTAACTGGAAATCTAGCATACCCAAATACAACACACAGCTGTTTAGCAGCAGAGAAGGAGGGGCCCAGTGAGCTGCTGGTATCAGACAGGCCATGCCTTGAGATGACAGAGGAAAAGTCCTGTCTGCATTTTTCCTGATTGCATCCTGCCAGTTCCACAGACTGACTGGAAACTCCTGGCTAGGGCTAGTGCCAGCTCCTTCATCCATGGATGTCACACACATCCATGAGCACAAGTCTTTACAGAGTTTACCATTTCAGAGGGGAATAAAACCTCTTAGAAGCCTTAGACGGGTAGCTGTTGCAATAAGACAGCCTAAGACACGTGTCTGGTAAGGGTCTGGCTGCTGTGGAGGCTATAGAGAAGGGTCCCAGTCTTCAAAAAGTGGCCAGCACGTGTCTCAAAGAGGGACATAAGGCAGAGTCCAGAAAAAGGAGTTCAAGTGCTGGGATGGGCTATTTTTAGAAGAGATGGTTCAGCGGTTAGGAGCACTGACTGCTCATCTAGGGAGCCTGGGTTCAAGTCCCAGCACGAGAGAGAGAGAGAGAGAGAGAGAGAGAGAGAGAGAGAGAGAGAGAGAGAGAGAGAGAGAGAGAGAGAGAAATACTTCTTAGCCGGGTATGGTGGCATATGCCTTTAATCCCAGCACTCGGGCGGCAGAGGCAGGTGGGTTTCTGTGACTTGGAGATGAGCCTGTTCTACAGAGCAAGTTCTGGGACAGCCAGAGCTGTTACAAAAAGAAACCCTGTCTCAGAAAAACAAAACAACGAAGAGAGGGGGGGGAGAAAAGAGAGAGAAATACCTCTTAGCCAGGTATGGTGGTGCACGCCTTTAATCCCAGCACTTAGGAGGCAGAAGCAGATAGATCTCTGTGAGTTCGAGGCCAGCCTGGCTTAGAAAGAACGTTCTGGGACAGCCAAGGCTATTACACAGAGAAACCCTGTCCCAAAAACCAAAAAAGAGAGAGAGAGAGAGAGAGAGAGAGAGAGAGAGAGAGAGAGTAAGTTAGTTCTGGTTGAGATGAACTGTAAGTAGGGATGAGTGATAAGAAGAAATGGAGGGAGCCTCTCTCTCTCTCTAGTGAGACATCAATGTCTACAACCATAAAGCACCAATAACAAACCAAAGTGGAATTCTACCAGAGTCCAGTTTAGGGAACCAATGAATAGATTAGGCTTGCTTACAAGAGCAGGGTGAGTTTACCACAGGAACACAAATGACCCCACACAGCCACACTGGAAAGTCTTGAAACATTGATGAAGACTTCCCCTCAACTGCTTAGATGGAGTCCCTCTTTCAGCTAATCTTCCACACAATATTAGGTCAGAATGACACACAACTAGCTGGAGGGGTGGGGTACAGGATGGGGAGTGGTTGAGATCAGGTGATGTTCCAGTGACCCCTCATACCACTTCAATGATAGGGACTGTCAAAGTAAGCAGGCCAGATCTTCAGTAAGTAATCACATGTGCTCTGATGAGGATGATTTCTGCTGTACTCAGAAGACAACCGTCTATCTCCTCTCTCCAACCCTGGCTGGGAGACCCTTGTGACATGCAGGGAGGACACTGTAATGTGTCACAGTGTCCCCAGAACTTCCCGTTTCAGAACTGAACATCCTGCAAGTTTGCCAATCAGGACAGCTGCTCACCAACTGCCAGTCCATGCTCTGGCTGAGGCTTCACAGTGGTTTAGAGAGGGAACATTCNGTACCCACCCTGGACACTTANGTTAGTTCTAAATAGATTGCCTACATGGCCTCCCCTAAGGGATGCTTCCTACTGCCTGCAAACAGGCACCATGATAAAAACCCAGACAGGGAAAAGGAAATGGCCCACAGCAAGTGTGGTCCGATGGTGGGAGGACGGGTGACCTTTTCTTTGCCCCAGTGTGTCTGTCTGTCCTCATTCTCACGTCCTCCACTCTGAACCTAAGGGTGATCTTTGTATACATCAAATCTGATCAGCTTCCTCTATTTAGGCCTGTCCTGCACTCCTTGCTTCACCGAAGACAGACTCTAAGCTTTAGCCTGACTCTCAAGCCATCTTGGACTAGCTTTATATAATACCCCTGGCCTCATATAATCTTCTTATCTGACACGTATCAACTTTGATGAACTTTTTAATTCCTCAACTCAGACAGGTTGGTTTATACCACTGGGCCTTTGTATAAGCCAACTGCTCATCCCAGAATGCCCTCTGCCCCCCTAGATCTTTAGCTTGCCACCTACCAGCATGGTTTACTTATCTTCTCAGAAAAAAATTTACATTGTTCCTCTCTTGTCTCCTACAGATGGGACCAACTGCTCTCCATTTAGCCTCCCACCCACCCTGACCCCTCACCACACCATATCGCAGTTTTATGTATATTTATGTTTGCCTTAAACCCGTTTTCCCATGAACCACTTAGTAAGAACACTAAGGTCTTATTTGACTGTATTTCCTTAGCCCTGAGCATGATGCCAGGCACAAGGTAGGAACAGTGATTATTTGCCAGTCCATTGGCTGGTTGATTGATTGATCAAACTTACCTCCTCCAAACCCTTCTACATGAGAATATTTTTTCCTCAAAGTTTTTAGCCATTACAAATGACAGACAAGATGCTTCTCTGAATTTCTGAACACTCATCTCAAAGCCTTCTGTTTCGTCTACCTGCTCGAGCGGCCGATGGGCTGAGCCTTGGTGATGTTTCTGTCAGTGTGCCCTTCTTTTCTGTTGATTTACTTTAAAATGCAACTTGGTGATTTCAAGTTTGAAGAAGAATGCAGCCTCGTCTCCAGTCTGTCCTCAAACATCTATCACCAGCCGGCTGAGGAGATGTGACTGTCATCTCCCCAACCCAACAAGATGATTTTTCTCAGCCACAATGCAAGCCCAGTGAGCCATAGAATCGTGGTGAATTTCCTATCAGCTCAACATCCTGGGCCATTTTTCAGAGAATATGATTCTATCTGAAAGTAAGTGCATCAGTCTGGAACACATTTTCCCCCAGTGCCTAACTCTCAGCTTCCTATAAATACCAGCTGGCCTTCTGGGCAGCGACATGCCTTGGAATAATCAAACAGGTCTCGCTGATGGCTTGGCCTTGAGCAGTGTCAGAAGGTGCTGAGATTTACATGCCTTATCATGGCATTGCTAATGGGGTCTTGGGCAGTTTGCTGAGCCTGAAGTTGTGTCAAACACCTGTGCCTGGAATCCCACAGATGGGAGAAAAAGAGAGGGAGGGAAGGAAAGGAGGGCAGGAACCTGGGGGGGGGAGTTCTGACTGAACAAATGTATGTGCAGGTTAGAAAAAAATAGAATTTAGAGAAGAATTTAACTCTTCTAGTAAAAGAAAACAGTTTCCATTAGGTAAAGAAGAAATCAGAAGTGTATCAGCTACCTACTGCTGGGTAACAAACTGTCCCTAAAATGTATTAGCAATTAAAACAATAAACATTTATTATCTCAGAGTTTCTACTGTCAGGATATAGGCAGAGCTAGTCAAGTCTTCTGTTTCAGTGTCTCATAAAGCCACAGCTGAGATGTGCAACAGGGCTGCAGCCTTATGCAAAGGTTCACCAGGGAAGGCACTGTTCCCTCACATGGCAGTGGCCTGGTGTCAGTCTCCATGGACTGGCAGAATCCAGCCTTGGTTNGTAATAAGCAAATGTTCAGAGGCCCCATGTCACCCACAGAGCTCTCCAGAGTATCTCACAGCATGCTAACTTGCTTCATCACAGTGAGCAACAAACAAGGTGAGAGAAAGGGGCCTGCAAGAAAGAGCTAAAAAGACAGAAGACCCAGTCTTTTGAGACATCTTTGTAGAAGTGATATCCCATTACTTTTTCTAGCCACATCACATTTTTACAAATGCATCTCCAGCTCCAGTCCAGACTGGAGGGGAAGAGGTCTGAGGGCACAAATATCTGGAGACGAAGATTATCAGGAGCCATTTCATAAACCTCTTTCCTCAGAAAATTCCCTGTGGAAACTGAGCACAGTGATGCACACCTGTAATTCCAGCACTCAGGACACTGAGGAAGTGGGATCATAAGTTCCAGCCTGAACCAGGCTGTACAGTAAATCCCTGTCTCATCTCCTCTCCCCCAAAATAAGAAAAAACAAAAAACAGAAATCAAGAAATGGGTACCCAGTAGGACCTCTGAAAGGGGGTTGGGTGTAACACATCAGTATAGCATGCCCTTGCTCATGAGAACCTAGGTATGATCTCCTGAATCTCTAGAGGGACCGAAGGAAAAAACAGGATGAGCAGGAAGGGAGTCACTGGAACCTCTTGCCAAAGACTTGGAACATATTATTTTAGAGAGTTGTTCATTCATTTCAACAAGTATTTCATAGGTGCAATTGCAGACCAAGCACTGTTCTAAACACTAGGTGAATGAAACCATGATCAGAACATGTAAAAATCCTTGCTCTCACTGAGCTCATATTCTGAAAAAAGAAAGACAGAAAATCAGATAATTTCTGTACCAAACACTGCTGGTGGCCGTGGGGAAATCAAAGCTAGGAGAAAAATACAGAATGCTATGGTTTGGATCTTAAAGTTCAACAAAAGGCCATGTACTATATAGGCTTGGTCCCCAGTCTGTGCTAACATTAGTTGGTGGTGGAACCTTTAGGAGATTGGGCAAAGGGGAAGTGAGGGCCTTCCCTGAAGGGAAGATCAGACCTAAGCCTCTCTTTCTTGCTCTCTCTGCTTTCTGGCCACCATAACCATAAGCAGCCTTCCCCGCCTCTTGTCCCCTGCTATGATGCCCTGACTTTCCATGACCCAAAAGCAACAGGGCTAATCGTCCACAGACCGAAACCTCTGAAACCTTGAGCCATGATAAAAACTCCTGCATTTTATCACAATGACAGAAAGTTTATGAACACAGTGGGGTGTGGCGGGATTGTGAGTTGCAAAAAGTAGCATGTATCTAAGGCCTCAGTGGGGTTACAGTTAAGCAAAAGCATGGAAAGAGTTCAGGGAACAGCCATGGAGTTATCTGATGGGAAAGCATTCCAGACAGGGGATCAGATGCAAAGGTCCTGAGGTAGGAATATGAAGTCAGTGGGGCTGGAGTAGAGTGAGTCACAGNCAGAAAAGAATGGGTATAAATCAAAGCAGATCATGTAAGGACTCCTAGGATTGTAAGGACTTTGACTTTTTAAAAGTACTTTGTATTTATCCTTTAAAATTTTAATAGGTGTATGCAACATATTTTGATAATTTCCACCCTACTACCTTCCTCCAGCTTTCCCAGCTGGACATCNTCCAGCANGTCTCCCTTACAACTTCACGTCCATTCTTCTTTTATTGATTAACTCACTGAGTGCAACTGGAGATGCATAGCGTATGGTGTTATACACTGGAGCATGGGCAACTGGTCAGCAGCCTGAGCCCCAGAGGAAAACCACTCACTCTTCCTCAGCAGTCATCACCCACCAATAGTTCCTCAGCTTCAGGTGGACATCAGAAGGCCCTGCCCCATCCAGGCTGGAATTTTTAACTGGCTTGATTTTGTGCAGGTAACCACAGCTGCTCTTAGTTCGTGTGTGTAACAGCCATGGAATGTCTAAGGAGTTCACAGGACTCTTCCCCATTGTCTGGCTCTTCTGTTCTTTCTGTCTCTCTTCAGCAACGACTCCTAAGCCTCGGGTTGGGAGAGGTTGCTATAGATGACTNGCCTACAGCTGAGCACTCANAGTCACCAAAGACTTGTGGTACTCCCAACTGTGGTTATGGAAGATTCTTCATGAAGTTGGTAGTAGTTAACACATAGATTTATAGCATGACTGACTTCTGAGCTTAATAAGACAGAGCACTACTGTAGGGCCTGGGACGAGAAGTGGTGTGACTACCTTATGGCTTACCACGCCTCCTCTGAGTATTGGGTGGAAATGTTGTCATGGAGTACAAGGGTAGAAAGAGTGGGCTCAGCCTGGAGGCTGAGTCTCTATTCTAGCTTAGGTGTCACTCAAGGGACAGTGGAGAGGAGATGCACATCAACTCTCCATATATTTTGCAGGCATTGCCAGGGATTTGTTCAGGGGCTGGATGTGGAATGTGACCACTGGAAAGAAATCAGGGAAGATCTCAAGTTTGAGACATAGTAGCTAACACCGTGGATATAAAGGTTGAGAGAGAAGNATGAGATTAGAGTATGGTGATACAGAGCTTGGAATACTAAGAGACCAGGGCATGGGATCTTGGGTCTGGGCTCTGCATTAGAGTCATCTTCCAGACACAACCTGCATGGCATACTTCTGCTGTTTCACTGTAGCTGCACACGTGTGACTTCTCCCAAGTCATATGCTTAAGCAACAGCCTGGCAGTGTATGCAGGGTCACCAGCTTTCCTATCCCATGGAGCATGCAACTGTGTAAGTCAGTTTCCTGTTGTGCAAGTAAGAAAGATATTAGAAGGCAAAGTACTTAACATCAGCTCACAGTACACATCTGTCTTGTGTTAGGCAGTGTTCAGGTTGTCCATATGTATACATCTGGGATGGGGCTCCCAGGATCTCCAGCAATTAGAAAACTGTGGCTCTTAAGCTTCTTGGGTGTGGGTTGTAGCCATTGTTTCCCTGCATTAAGATTCNCATAAACAGGAGTTAAATCTGGAATTCTAGTACTACAGTTACTATGAGCAACACAGCCTCTGCCTGCATACGTTTAATGATGGGGACCTTATTGTCCCATGAAGCTGCCATTCCATGGCTGACAGTCCTCCTCTATGACTACCAACCCAAANTGATCCTGTAGTTGTCATCCACTGGCTCTATATCTCTTCTAAGCCTCAGAGAGATGAGAATTGTTCCTAAATCCTCACGTCATGCTAGGAGTAATAACAAAATAGAGAAAATCTGAATCACGTTTTATGATTTTTCCCTTGGTAAAAGTGTTTACACAAACATTACTTCACTTACCATCTGCAATGGCTAAAGATTACCTGCTAACTATTATCTCCTTACCAATACCAAACTGAACAGTGAACTACAAAGCTCTTGCTGAATTTTTTATTATTTCACCCTGTTTATTACTCTACCCAGCACATGAAGACAGTGAGCTTTGCAGAAGTTGCCACTTCAAGAACACCTTGAAGTAATTAGTATCAAAATATAATTTCCAAATCAGAAAAGATCATGACTCATAAGGACCTAAAATATGCTAAGATTTTTATTATATCGCTTTTCATTGAGGATGAGGAAGATGTTGTAGTAGTCCGAAAGATAACCTAATGAGCAGACACAGCTATAGATCAGAAACACTGGAGTGGATATGAAAATAGAGTGAACATTTTCAGGTAGGAAGAATGGGTGGGTCGGCTGAACCTCTAGTACACAGGACAGATCATACACACAGTTCTCTATGATTCAGAGGGGTGTTAAGTAGATTACATAANCTCAAAAATCAGAAAACCAAGAGCAATGTCCCCTAGTCTATAGCTAGACAACCAGAGAGTTCCATTAAAGAACACATTTTCCCTACTAGCTAGACTAACCAGTGGTTTGTGTGTGTGTGTTTTGATTTTTTTCTTTTTTCTTTCTTTCTTTGTTTGCTTGTTTCTGTCTTTCTTTTCTTTTT
>LZPO01097455.1:7451-30404 GCA_001675575.1 Neotoma lepida
AAGAAGGTGAGCAGAAAGGAAAACTGGAAGAAGAAATAAGAGGTAAGAATGACCTCACGGGTACTGTTTTATCAGTTAGTGGCATGCAGAATAACCCAAATAAAACACAGACAAGAAAGTTCTTTGAAAGACCTAGTCATCACCCCACTACTCAAAACCTCCTCTTTTCCACTTCCCCTTGTGATATCAATGGGTTGTTGCCTCCTCCACCCAAACTATCTATTCTTTTAATACCACACAATCCAGTCATAGCTTTCTTCATGCTAGGACAACCTTGCTGGTTAACTGTTCACCCAGACACATGTTTCATCACTGGGATGCCGACTTTCCTAGGGGGAAGACTTTTTCATAAGCACTGAAAACCAGCCCCCTCTGACATTTCCAATTGTCACTTCTCTGTTTCTGTTACTTCTCTTGCACACATGATATTAACTGTACACCCTATCCATGTACTCACTACAACAGTAGCCAAACATTTTCAAAGAACACTCTACAAAAGAGCTTCTAGTGATATAGTTCATATGTCAGAATTTAAGCAGAATATTTAAAAGCATGAGTCCATTTAACACAGAATATCAGGAACATAGACAATAAACATCAAGCATTTATCATAAAAATGTATCCAATATAGAATTTCCTGAGAAGCAACACCATATTCACATTTTTACAAATATGACTCAGGTTACACACTACATTATGGCAACTCTAGTTTTATGTCCTTGGCATTCCTAAAACTGTTTTCTATTCCTTTAAAAGTTTTCCCGGGGATCTGCAAAAGCAGAATATTCTGCATTCCCTGAGAGGTTTTTAAGTTCTATTTACATTTTTTTGGTGCAGGTAACCACACCAGGATACCTTTTGATTCTTGTCTTGCTGTAGAGAACAGGTGGTCACAAACTCTGGTTACAATCTCCCAATTATGGAAGTCTAACTATAGACAAATGCCACAAACCCTGACATAGCTAAAAGTATTTTATTTGTGCATTTAAAATACTTTTTAACTTTTATTTTCATAGTCTAGTAATATGCAAAATATCTTCACTGAGCTAGGGAAGGCTTCATACAAGTCCGGAAAAAATCTATCCTTTCCACAGACAGAGCAATCTGGGTAAGGAGAGACAAATAGTAATCAATACTATTTAACTTAGAACTGACTCTAGTGCACTCAGTAAATGTTACAGGAGGAGGACATCAAAATGTATTCAGGAAACTTCTTCCTTGTTGTGTATTAAGAGGGGGCCAGGAACATTTCTTTTGTTACCTTGTGTTTTCTANANGNCTTAGCATNAAAGGAAGAGAAGGAAAAACAGATTNGGAGTAGGTCAAGGGAACACTGAACTTTAGAGAATTCCCAGTTATGCCTCTATTACCTCATCTCACAATGTCACATCTGCAATGAACAAGCTTCCAACCCAATTTCCTTAGGTTTTTCGTGGAGGAATAAGCAGACAAATGACAGGATGTGACAGGTATTAAGAGCTATTGATCTCCTGCCTGAATGACTCGAAAGAAGGAAAGATTGAAGGACAGGGAAACAGAAACATCTATCTAAGTCCTTTATTTTAGACTCAAGAAAAAGAGAGAAAGCCATCTCATCCTACTCACTGTCACATCACAAGGATGGAAGAGAAACTGTCGGTGCAGATTGGATTTCTCAGTGGTGTCCATGTCTGTAACTGTGATTTCTCTATTCTCCCCACAGCCGAGGCTAATCATGGCAAAGTTCTTGAGCAGCTCACAGCCAATGGCACCTGCACCTACCTAGAAGTTGTCAAGTGGTATGTCTGATCAGTGTGAATAATGGTGGGTTCCCACCACTCTTTACTCTCACAGGAAAACACCAAGAGCACATAAGACTGTGTAGTACCCAAGTCCCACACCTGGAAGTTCCTATGGGAGACTGAGGGAAGAGGAAACTCAAGGGGAAAACAGAGATACATGTGGCTTTTCCTCAACCAACCAAAAGAAAAAGGTGAAGTAACCAGGATATGCAAAGCCGAAGAATCAGGGAGCAGGAAATCCTAGAAAGGGTGGACAGAGGCCATTAGTATCAATCACCAGGAAATACTTCTGCTTGCCAACCTTCTCTTGGATGTGTGATCCAAATAGAACCATTAGCCCATTGTAACATTTCTGGTGCTGGATTTAGGTGAATAAACGCAGGTTAGAGAGAGAAACTTCCCTCAAGATGTTTCCCAAAGTTTCTGTTGTTCTTACTGATATACTGGCAGGCACTTGTTTTCCATGAAAGCCACTTTTTTCCAAGGAGACATTTCAAGGCATCAAAGTACAGCCACTGCTTAATGGGCATAAACTTTCCAGAACAATCCCTGGGAAAGAGCACTGTCAGTAGTTACAGTTGCTGGGAGTGACAGCAACTAAGAGGCAATGATGGAATCAGAAGGGCACAGCAGTCCACACCCTTTCCCAGCCCTGCTGACCTTCATGACCTCCTGGGCAGCCAAACCACCATGGAAGGCATTTGTGGATACCAGATCCCCAGCAGTTTCATATGCCAATTTCCAGATGAGGTCTATGTCCAAGCAATCCTGCAGAACTCATGGCAATGCTTGAACATTCACACACAACATGTGCTAAGCGCACCATTTCTGCTGCATCCTCCTGGTTGGACACAAGGAACCAAGAGAGAACCCATTCTGCCCTTCTGGAGAAAGAATAGGCACAGGGAAAAGACAATAAAATCCAGGGTTTCTGGCTGGCTTCCCACTCACTTACCTCATTATGGGGCCCAGGAAGGCAGCTATGTTGATAACAGAAATGATGCAAGGCCTAGAAGCCAATGAGCAGCTGAGCATGGTGACAACACTTAGCAAAATCAGTTACCACATACTCTGGCTCTGACAAGGAGGTGAGCAGTGGTTTCTGTGGATAACACAGCATTAAGACCAGATGTATACAACCCAGTAATCTCCAAAACAGGAGTGCATCGACTTACAACCCCATGCTGACACTACTCACAAAATGTATCTTCCAAGATACTTTCACTTGACTGACAAGCCTCTACGGATGTAGTCAGAAAAGCCAGAGGTATCAGAGATACAAAACGTGTAGGAGCCTGAAAGAGGAAAAAGATGAGGCAGACTGCCAGGTCATGGCAATGCCCCTGCCACTCTCCAAAGACCAATGCACAATCTAAACGTAAGCACAGAAACTATATGTTCCAAGTCCTGGACTTCAGGTGTTTTTTTTTCAGCAAGCTTTACTCAGACATAGGGGAAGAAAACACACACACATACACACATACACACATACACACACATACACACATACACACATACACACACACACACACAAACACAACATGCACATATATAAGCCACGTCCACCATAGGAATTGGAGTACACAACTTTCATCCAAGCACTTCAGAAGTTAGTCAGGAGGATTCAGAGTTTAAAGGCAGGTCTAACCATTGCAACCAGAATGACTGCAGACTCACTTATCCAGCTTCACACTCTGCATGCTAGGTAAGAAGATACATCTGGCTTCTGTTTCAACACAGAAAAACAAAACAAGGAAGGGAACCGTAGTCCTCCTCTGACCAATAAATAACTTCCTGGTTGAGAGTGTTTCCTGCATTCCCTAAAGGAGACAGAAGTTTATGTTCCCAATACCCACATTGGCAGCTCATGAGTGCTGTACTCCTCACTCCAAGGCATCCTAAAATGGGAACAACATGTGCATGGGACCACATAGGCATGCACACACACTACCAAACATACACACACACACACACACACATACACCCTTAAATAAATTTAAAACAAGAAAAAAAAAGAAACATCCATGTCTCCATCTCCCAAGCATTATGTTTTCAGATACAGATAGATGCCATAGCACCTAACTTTTCTTACAGATATTCTGGGGCTCAAAGTCAGGTACTTGTGACTTGTACTTGTGACTGCACAAGTACCAATCAACTTGCTCTATTAATGTTCACTCTGTTACTACTATTTAGTGAGTGAGAAGAAAAAGAAATCTATACATGTTCAAAACAAAAGCAATTGTCTTCATCCATTTCTTGATATGAACACAGGTGTTCACAGAGCCCAGGCTGGCCTCTTACTCTGTAGCTAAGGTTGGGCTTGGATGCCTAATCATCCTCTGTCCATCTCTTCAGTGCCAGGATTACTAGCCATTATCCACATTGCACCCAGTTTTCCATTCTGACAAATAGTTCCTATTCACAGAGCCCAGGGATGGAGGGCTATATACAAAACAACTTGTAAGAGCCTTCTTCAGTCCTGTCTAATCGATGACTACTCGGTTCCACCCCATGCAGAAAGTTCTCTGAGAAAAAAGGGATCCCCCTTGAGTACTCAGTAATCCCTTCCATTCAAGTCTGGACAATACAAAGGAGCTGACTGAAACCCAAGGTTAGCTAGATTAATCTCTTAGGAATAAAGTTCAGCATGCCAGTACAACCAAAGCCAACATCAAATATATAGCACAACTATCTTGCATCTATAAATAGTATCAAACATCATGCTACTCTGATGGCCTTTGAACTCACATGTCTCACCTTAGTTTCCATGAAGTTCCTTAATTTAAGGGACAATATGTGCACAGAAGCTTTGTTAGTCTCACACCTTTGTCAGGATTCACTGTGTCTGTCCAAGTGCATATGCTAACTATTTAAAGTACTGCAGATGATGATCCTTAATTCTTCTTTCCTCCCTTCTTTATTGCCTTCAGATACTTTGTCAGGGAAGAGGGTAGGGTGACCAAGGCAAGCCCTCAGGATCCATCTGTCTCTGCCCCCATTTCTGGTGTTACCTGCATGTACTGCCATGCCCAACCACATAACAGCGTTTTACATA
Source organism: Neotoma lepida (assembly GCA_001675575.1). NCBI lineage: Eukaryota > Metazoa > Chordata > Mammalia > Rodentia > Cricetidae > Neotoma > Neotoma lepida. Next base: position 12,291 of record LZPO01097455.1, read on the forward strand.
GCTATTCTAAATTCAAATACTGTCCCAATGTTTACAGAGCAAAGCATACTTGCTAACTGAGCCTTTTTCCCAGGCGCTAGTCTAACAGAACCTAGCTTACCAATCTCAAATACTGGAAAGGAGCTTAATCCTTTTACAGCTTAACAGAGAACACTGAATTGCCTAAAATACAACCAAGATGAGGGGTGTCAATTAACTTTTAAGAATAAATGGGCTGTTGGACAAACAGCAGTCTGGCTTCTCAGAAAGAAACAAGGCAGTGTGGGAGGTGGGAGGGAGGCACAAGTAAAAGGGCAGTGTTGTATCAGGGCCTGGTGGTTCATGACATTAATCCAAGCACTCAGCAAGCAAGAAGTAAGACGATGCCAAGTTTGAGATAAGGCCTTTCTGTCCACTTGGCAAGTTTTACAGTGAACTCTTGGCTTCTGAGACAGCCCATACCACAGAGAGCCATCTTTACCTTTGTTCTGGGCTAGCACTCCTCACCCTCCTTCCCCAGGCTTGCCATACCCAAAACTTGGATCTCTGTGGGACCAATGCCATTGAGTTCACTCATGCCCTGAACTTCCATAAAACAGACAAATTCACCACCCTCAAATCTATGCCATGATTCCTCCAAGCAGATGATGATGCCCAGACTCTCCTGGTTGGGACAAAAATCACTAAAAGTTAAGCCCCACACAGAGAGGCAAGCTTGTATTCATGTGAGCTAAGGCAAAAGAACCACCCTCTTCCACTCAAGGCTAGCTTTACCTACATTACTGAGTATGACTCAAACTCAAAAACAAACAAAACAACAACCACACAAAAAATAAAAAATATAAACTTGGTTTACAATCTAGGGCAGCCTGCCAGCAGGCATGATCAACTAGTGGCTACCTCAGCCATAGGATCCTCACCCATTAGTGACAGGTTCCCAAGTTCAACTGTCAGAAAGGGGAGGGGAAAGCAAAGGCAAGAGAAGAAAAGGGTGAAAACAATGAGAGCTAGGAAAACGAAAACATCAAGAAAAAGTAAGAAAGGAAGGAGAAGACAGAGAAAGCAGAATGGTAGGCAGAAAACAGGAAAAGGGTAGGAAAGAAAAGAACAATCACTGTCCAGCTCTGCTTTAGAAACTATGGGGCTGTCATACTTAATTGGGTGATCATGGAAACCATGGCACAGAGGGGCTGCTCCCCAGTTGAATTGCTGACAATCTTTTCCTCTCTGAAATCACAGAAGGGTTGTCTAGGGAGGGGCAACAGGAGTGGACCTTTGGACCAAGATCAGGGCCTTCCAGCATTCAAGGTACTGGAGCAGATCAGATGATTGATGGTCACAGCACACAGGAAAAACAAAGAAGCTTAACTCAGATCTGGTTGGTGAAGATGGACAAGAAGGCTTGGGATGACTCTCTGCCAATGTTTGGCAGTAGTTAGACAGGCAAAGGGCATGCAATCACACAATTAGGCCCCGAGTGTCTGCAACCACCAGCTTGATTCCATGGCTATGAAAGAATTCACCCACCTGCAGCTATATTCCAAAGGAATTCCACCACCTGTAAAGACCAACAAGCTCACACTTGGGTGTAGGTAGAGAACTAAAGACAAAAGCTGACAAGGGGGATGCAAATAACACACAGGCTGGTCTGGCTGGGCCTCTGCCATGGAAACACACAAGGCTCAAGGTTCTCAGACTCAAGGGACAGATAAGAGCTTTTAAACAACACACCCAAGTGCAGAAAGAATAAGAGTGGTGCTGCATGAACAAGGTCTGAAGACTGATCAAGTTAATTTACCTGGAGAAAATGAACTGCTGGTGATCAATAACCAGGTTACACACACTAAGAGTGAAATCCCAGTCAGTCTGGATTTCCTTTCATTACACCAGCTTGTACAAGGTTTGAGAATTACATATACAGGTGGTCTGCTCCAAAGCTCACTATAACACAACATCCTGCTACATAGGAATCTGCCCGCCTGGGAGCTCTCACTGTAGCCTAAGTCCCCTAATTTCCCAGCACAAAGCTTGACACACTGAGATAGACCATGGACAAATGAGATGAAAGAAAGTATAAGGCACAGGGCTTCCAGATACCTGAAAACCACCAAGGAATTCCTCCAGTAGGGGTCCAGTGTATGTGTGCACAAAAATATGACTGCGGGAGTTCTGCAAGGAGCAGTTGGGATATCTCAAGTCAGTTTTTGCCAATATCTTCTCTCACAGGTACAACTGAGTACAGGGTGGAGAAAGAAATGGATGAAACACATGCAGTACACAAACTACAGTCTAGGTGAGGAGAAGCCAAAAGGAGACACCTGGGAAGACAGAACAGCTCCATGAACAGTGCCCTGATATGGAGAGTGACAGCCTTGACCCCACCAAGGATGATATTCTTGGAAATTTCCACACCCAGACCCTGCAGGCCTGAGATCAGTACACTGCAAGTCTGGAGGTGCTTCACCTGCCTCATAACCTGGTACATATCTGTCAGGAAAGAACTCCATGTGAGGACCTGAAGGACTCTGTGCATCCTCCCCACTCTCCATCTCCCTTCCTAGATACCACTCACAGGTGTTGAGAGTAAAGGCTTTCGTCTATGTCCATTTTCTTGTTTTTTGACATTGCCTAAAGCATAACAGAGTTCCAGGGGAGATAAAACAGTAACAGGAAATGGCCATATGCAAAGACAGAGAGGTACTTCAGCACTTCCAGCTATTGTTTCCACCCAGAAAGTCTGTAAGAGTCAGATAACTCACTCTACTTGGCCCTGCGGGTGTGCCAAACATCGCAGAATAATAAAGAGACCAGTATGAATCCGCCTTAGCATCAGGTCCAGACACTCTGCATTTCTTGGATGGGACTGAGCGGGACATCTGAAGATAAAAGGGACTATCAACAATGAGGCGTATGTGTGCAGGAAGCTTATACTGGTATCACTGGGAGAAATTTACGTTTGCTACTGCTATCCAGTCCTCACAGACTACAAAGACAGGTTGATGGATCTCTTTGAGAAACTAAGGCAACTGACAGGGGTCAATGGGGAAGCTGAACTCTTGAAAGTTGGCTGGAAAGATCCAGTAAGTTGACACTAAAGGGATCCTGAGGGGCAACTGGGTGTCTGTAGCTAAAAAGACTGAATGAACTTTCAAGTCGGCTTTTGAAGCCACCTGAGAAAGTTCTTGAGGCAAGTTGTCTTTAAGGGTGGTAGGAAACTATGCAGTCTCTGACCAGCCTGGGTTGGAATAGTAACTATGGATGGATTATGTGTTCCAAGAATTCTTTTCCCATATCCGACCCTTTGGGTTTCACAGGGAAGGTAAGAAAGTGCAAACTCAACAGTGCGGGGACAATTAAAAGCAGCCAAGGCTATCCTATATAAGCAGATGCAACTATCTTTAAAGAAAACGGCTCGACTCAAGGAGTTATTTTTTGTGGTAATTGTCAGAGTTCAGAAAGGCAATAAAATTATACATATGCGTGCATGATTATACATGCCATACATACCTACATCCACACACTCACTTGGGCAATCCAGCGTGCCCCCAGCAGCCCTAACTAACAGAACTAACATACACATACATAACTAACAGAAACCACCGTCTACCTGCCTGTAAGCCTGCGTCCAAGGTGCTGAGATGGAATTCTGCTCCTCAATCTGTCATGAATCCTCTCACCTTCAGGTCCCACCAGACCTTGTGCACCAACAAACCAGGCCCAGGTTTCTCCAAGAGCCCCTAAAGCCTCCACCACAGGCGGTTGGTGCTGTCCTCCCAGCGGAAGCAGCTTGCCTGACACTCTCTCTGTACTTCCTATTCCATGAAGAACCGATCCAGGTGCAGCCTCCACCTTCAGGTCTCTGGGCAGCGGGGTGTCTGGAACCTCCTTCCACTCTCGGGACTCTCACCACAGAAGGTGCTTCCTTTCCCTCAGCCAGAGAACAAGGCAGTAGCAGAAGCAGAAAGGAGGAGCAGGAGCCTCGGCCCAACCACTCATGAATGGTTTATGACATACTCAACAGGTCAGAGTAACTGCAGGCTGAAGGTCAGTGTCCTAGCTAGCCTGTTGGGAGCATGAGCTCTCTCAGACAGTCTAACTCCCTTGCAGACATGGTGATTGCTCCTCCTGGAAGCATGGTGTGAAATCACAGGGAAATCTCCTGCTGAGGAAATGCTTGCCACACAGGCAGGTAAGAGAACATGACAGCTGAACAGAGCATGCCCTTTAAAGTTTAAGATCTTAGTTACTTGCCAGTGCTATGGAATTTTTCTTCCCCACCCCAGCGAATGAATAGATGGTTCATTCTGTTAGTCACTCCCTGAGTGAGTGACTGCATTTGCTCTACTTCTCTTAAACAGAAATCAACTACGGGGTCACAGTAGCTGCTTAAAGATGACTTGGACCATTAAAAGCAAAGCTGACAAAATGCAAACCCACTATTACGCAGGAGGAGAATATTGCTTGGTACACGTGTGCAGGCACCAAGTGGAATTATTATTATTAGTGCACAATTGATACATTTTTTACAACATATAGCTGAAGAGCATTTGTTGTAACATCAATTAAGAGACAATCAACGGTTATCATATGGAAGTTTGAGACAGTAGAAGGATGTCTCCAAAGGGACCTTACCACCATTCTAAATGTAGAATGAGTTACTGGATGTTTGTGGAATAGTTATAATATGTTTAGGTGTTGTTATGTCCTGCTTATTGTTTTTCATTTGGCAATTAATCATGACATAAGGAGATATGTTTGTATGTCAAGCTGACAAGGAGTGGACGGTGATGGTTATGCTTGGTTGTCAACTTGACTATACCTGGAAAAAATTATAATCCAGAAATGGAGGCCATGCCTGTGATCTGGATCTTGAGGTAAGAAGATAGCATGCTTTGATCCTATCCTTAAGCTGGAAGGTACACCTTTAATCTGGGTCATACCTTCTGCTTGAAAGCCCACATAAGGACAATGGAAGAAGGAAGGGTTGGTTCTTCTGCTTCTTGACCTCATCTTGTCATCACATCCACACCTTTGCTAGCCTTGGACCTTTCTTCTTAGGATTTCAGCACATCCAGAAGACTAGCTGAGACACCCAGCTTCATTGAACTGAGCAACTACTAGATTCTTGTATGTTGCATTCACAGCTAACCATGATGACTGCAGCCTTTAAGTTCCAATAAATTCTACAGACATACATAGGTACATACGTACATACATGAAGAGAGATTTATTGTGTAAGTTCTGTGACTCAGGTGTACCATGACTGATACATTCCTTTTTTCTTAAATATCTCCTATGCCTCTGATGGAGAAAACATCTCCCATCACAGCCCCCATGTGTAGGGCGTGGTAAATTAAGCACTCAGGAAGGTGAAACAGGAGGACTGTTCTGAATGTGAGGTGAGCCTGGGCTACACAATAAGCTCCTGTTTCAGATACAGATAGGAAGGTAAGTAGAGAGAAGATAGATAAATAGATAGATAGATAGATAGATAGATAGATAGATACATACATACATACATACATACATACATACATACATACATAAATAGATAGATAGCTGATAGATAATAGATAGATGAATCAGAGATAGATCATAGATAACCAGATGTCTGTCCTCTCTAGTGATGGATGCTTTGGTACAAAGTTTATTTTCTGTGACTAGTGTGGAATATAATCACATAATGCAGTGTTCAAGGGTCTCCTTATCACTGATGAATCCATTCCATGACCAACAGAGGTGACTGGCACCTCAAGGGTTTGAGCCCCATTATACACCATTCTCCAATATTTATGTCCTGATGATAAACTAATCAAGTTGATGCAATGGATGATTAGCAGACATTATCAATCAAGAGAACAATTATTTTGTAAAAAATAACAACAATACCATGTCACATATCTAGTATTCATTTTAATACAGTTAATATTATATTGTGCATTTCAAATACCAAAACATGAAAAAGTTTTTCTTTCTGGTATAATGGAGATAGTAGAAACCTTATAATGGGTCCTGGGTATATTTTGCCTATGCTGCTTTTCCACCTAAAATCTCTTTACATATGGCTCAAGAAAGAGCCCTGGCCTATCAGGCACAGGGTGAGGTTAAAAGGGAGATTTTGTAGTGACTCTCTGAACATACATGTTTATCTTAGAAAATCCACATTCCCTATTAACCACCTTTGTCCTGTTTTTCAATTCCTTTTGATTGATGTTCATGAAGTTTTTTTTTTTCACTTTTTAAGGCAGTTCTGTGGAGTTCTTTACATGAAAGAACAGAAAACAGTCTCTGCTCAGGTGTGGTGCATTTGGAGTTGTCATATTCAGCAGTAGATGAATGTGCAATACACTAATGATGTCACCATCCCAAACTGGAGTGTTCTGGTTTATTGAACACATTTTTCATGGAGACCAGATAAGAAGCAATGAAAATATAGGAGCTGTAGATACTGGAGAAGTAAGTTTCAGGAAGCGCCAGTGTATAAAGAATTGTTTGTCCTTGATCTACTTTTTTCCCCTTCCCTTCTCAACCCTCCAATATCACCACTTCCTGGAGATCTCCCAGCAGCAATATGAGACTTTAAATTTTCAGAGTTCAAACTGCTTCTACTATTTGTGCAGTCCAAAGGCTATGGAAGGTGAAATTCAAGGCACATGTATTCATCCTTGTCCCTATGCCAGCAGATGATGCACTAGGACCAGGGTGTGAGTCAGTATTTTATTGCTATGAAGAGACACCATGACCATAGGAACTTTTATCAAAGAAAGCATTTAACTAGGGATTGCTTACAGCTTCAGAGGTTTAGTCCATTCTCATCATGGTAGGGAGCATGGCAGCACATAGCCAGAATGATTGCTGAGAGTTCTACATCCAGATCCACAGGTAGCAGGAAGACAGAAATTCTTAGCTTAGAATGGGCTTTCTGAAACTTCAAAGCACACCTCTCAGTGACACACTTCCCCCAATAAGACCACATCGCCTATAATCAATTCAATAGAGTTTCTTTAGCTGTCATGATAAAATGCATGGATAAAAGCAGTGAAGAGAGAAATAGCTTATTCAGCTCATATTTCATGAATTCAGTCCATCATAAATGGGAAGTAAAGGCACCAGGAATTCCAAGCATCTGGTCACATTGCATCCACAGTCAGGAACAAAATGAGACAAATGAAAGTTAGCACTCAGCTCACATTTTCCACCTTATATATATTCTGAGGTTCTCTCCCCCAATACTGGCACATCCCTTAATTTAGGTGAGTCTTCCTATTGCTTAGTCTTCCCAGGGAGAAAATTCTCATGACAGATGGTAAATTTTTGTTACTGTATCTCATGGCATGAGAAATAAAATTAAAGATAACCAGGAAGTAGGAAAAATAAATGTGAGAAGTATATAACAATAAAAATATTTTGAACAAAATAAAGATCTGTGTATAAAGATTAAGATAGCTGGATGTTTCTTCCAGAATGAAAAATAAAAAAGCATGAAGAGCTAAGAAAATTACAAAGCTCTGAATATGCTATATAATATATATAAAATGTGAGACTTAGAGATGTATGATATTAAATCTAATTCTAAAGACCAAGGTCAATAATACATTGTTATCAGAACTCTACTGCTTCTGTCAATGGAGTTATTTATCTGCTCTAGGTAAGAGTTACAAGGACTGGCTAAGAGTAAAAAATATTGTATAATCAAGGTTCATTTAAAAGCATTTAGTTTGCCCAAGCTTTACCCAATGGTTAAAAAATACCAGAACTGAGTAACTAACCTTTGGGTGCTCAAACACCATATTTGAAGGCCTATACTAAGGTTGTTATAGGAAATAGAGGGAAAATATTTTCCTCCCTGACCTCCAAAGTCAGCTAGCTTCTGGGGAACTGTGGAACATTACTCAAAATTTTCTGCAACTTTGGCAAGTCCCCTATTCTCTTGTTTGAGGTGATCATGGAGCGCTTCTCTGGTAATTCTAAATGGTGTCAAGTCTACAAAGGGGAGGATAAACCCAGAAGACAACATTTCTTCAATGCTTCCAGGCAACGCCACAGTCGAGCTTTTATTTTTAATTCGGAAGGTGGGACAACTGACAAAAGGTGAGGGTAGAGGACCCAGAGGATCCTCCTAATCCAACTGACCCTAAGGACAAGATCCCAACTGGCCTTGAAAGAAAAATAAGAAGGGATAATTTTGTCCTGTGCATGATCTTAAGTTCTCACTGGTAATATATAACCACAGTTTAAAATGATTGATATGTTTAACAGTGCAAGGGCCTACCCCACCCTCAGACTTTACACTCAAACCAATATGATAAATTATTTAGACAGATAGTTCTCAGTAATGATTTTAACTCAATAAGTAAAACACTGCACAGATAAAAGACTTGGGATCTTGGCTCAATTCAATATGTCAGCTCCTACCTCCAGGCAAAAGACACAGGCTCATTATTGTTTTAACCTAAAACTTGAATGATGGTTGAATTTCTTCTCTCTCTAACACTCCAGAAACTATTTGGAAGGACCTCACGCTGTGATTCCAGCCACTCAACAACTAAGAAATTTCCTAAAAGCAGATCCTAGGCTTATAATTCTCAAAGAGATTCTCAGAGGCAAAAGCACATAGTGGGATCCAAATGGAGGGATACTTTTGTACCTATCAAGAGACTCCAGTGGCCTTTGATTCAGATATTTAATAAACATACTTTGTTCTGGCTTCTCCTGATTCTCTGTGAGGGCCTGTAATGCTAATAACTCTTGTTAACTCCCTCACATCTCTTTCTGGGATCTAGTCAAGGGTTTCCTTTCCTTCTTCCTCCTGGTTATTGTACAAGTTAATTACCCATGTACTTTTCAGATCTTTAAGATAAGCTCACTAGTGGAGTAGTACAATTCTTATATCTAATGCTCCCATTCATCTTAAGAAGTCCGATTAGTCATTAAACCAGTTCTTTAATAACAGTTAGAGATACGTCTTCAGGGGATAGAATGGTGAACAGGGGGTGGAAATTGGTTAAGCAGTTAGTGTAAGAAGACCCAAGAGGAAATTAAGCAGTTTCTTTCTCGGCTAAAGACCACACATTTTCTTGGGCTTTTTGTCAGCCTTTTCCTTTTCAGAGGCCAGATATGCAAGGATTGTTTACGGGATCTGATCACTGTTCTGGTTCCTGAGTGACTTCAAGGTTACCTCTTCAGAGTGAGGAAAATTAGAGTGAATATAAAGGGTCCTTCGGTAAAGGAATTGAATCTCTGGCCTGGGTGGAGATTTAAACTTCCAGTTGGACAGTGTGGTTTTTCTAAATGAGAATTGTCCACTACAGGCTCATGTATTTCAACAGTTGGTGGTACCCTCAGGAGACATTATGGAACTTTTAGAACATATAGCCTTGCCAGAAGAAATACATCACTGGGGACTGAGCGAGCATCAGCTTTGAGAATTTACAATCTTGCTCCACTTCCTGTTAGTTCTCTCTCTCTCTAAATGTGGACAATGGTGTGACCTCTTAGCTTCCTAACCCATCCATCTGCGACTATGCTTTCTCAGCTGCTATGGACTCTTTCTCTAGAACTGTAAGCCAAAATAATCTTTCTTCTATAAGTCACATTTGATTATTGTATTTTATCAAAGCAAGCAAAAGCAACTAATGCATTGTCATTGACCTGGCTATGGGAATACACTTCTGGAAGGTGGGTTAAACAACTGGTTGGTCAGTGCAGTGGCTACTGTCTATATAGTCAAGTACATGATCTCTGGAGTCCTCTGGCTGATCCATTGAGTGGGAATTCAATGCAGGGCCTAGTCCTGCTTTTGTTCTTTCAATCCAAAAAATTAAAAAAAAAGTTTTGGTTTTGGTTTCTGTAGGCTCATAGTTTTGTACTGCAGTATATTGAGGACCTGCTGAGGAGTTGTAGTCAGGAAGAGATACAGTGTGGACAGATCCAAGTACATTGTCATATCATATTATTTGCTGGAGGTTATAAAATTGTTCTCTGAGTCTGCAGAGCAGCCAGAGAAGCACAAAAAATTCAGAAATGGGACCCTCTCTGATGCACAGATTCATGCCTGTATTTGTCACTGCACTCATTAACATGACAGTTGTGTGCTCATTCACTTTGATGAATGCAGAATCTATGGTAACTTCAGANCAGAGCAGCCAGAGAAGCACAAAAAATTCAGAAATGGGACCCTCTCTGATGCACAGATTCATGTCTGTAGTTGGCACTGCACTCATTAACATGACAGGTGTGTGCTCATTCACTTTGATGAATGCAGAATCTATGGTAACTTCAGAGACATTGAACTGAGATGGGTACAAGTGTGTTTATTCCCTTGCAGTGGCTCATAAATGTAGGTAGTATGTGTGAGAGTTAGAGTTTAGAACCTGAATGTTATCTTCACCAGAGCTAACTTACACTAGCTGGTAGTGTCACAGATGTGTGCAGAAACCTGTTTTGTTGGGCATTGCTAATGTGCATTTGTTTGGTCTGACTGTAGTGAGCTCAGGATGAGTTTGAAGGGCTCTTCAAGCAGTCAGCAGCAAATGTTAACCAGTACCTCACAAAAGTAACAGATACTATCCTGCCATCAATCAAAGGCATCCTGTCTGCCCTCCTCCAGCACAGTGGATGACTTGTATGAATTAAGTAATGGTTGCTGTGGGAGGCAGTCAGTGCCAACTTTTCCAAGGAGGAGAACTGAGGGTTGTGCAGAAACCTTATTTTGAGGCCCCTGGAATAATCCAGCTCTTTTGCATTGGACCAGGATCCCAAGTTCATGAATCAGATATCCTAGCAAGCTGGCAATCATCCTTTGGAAGTATTGAACGCTGTACAGCATAGCCTATTCCTACAGAGGCCACAAACTTGGGCTGTGTGACTTGGGCCTACCAAGTGAACCCTTATAGGAAATCTGGAATATTCCACTATGTGCCCTCCTTTCCTGCTAGTACTTCCTTGCTTTGGGATGGATTGGGGGCAAGGATAGGAAGCTGGCCCTTACAACCTGGGCTCACAGAACAAGTGAGCAGGCACCACAAAACATGAGACACTATCCAGTGAGGTGTGTTATCATGCCCTGCTAGAATTAGAGGTGACTCATACTTTCATCAGTGTTTCACCACATAGGCTTACTTCCCCACATGAGAAATCAACAGTTAAGTTGTTCTTTCTTGTTCTGTGGGCAAGAGTGGGCCCTACACCTGCACAGATCATACACTGGGTCCCACTGTAACCCAGATAGTCATTAAAGTGATTCTGTGATTATACAGGCTAAGACTGGAAATATTGCAGGAGCCGAGTACTAAAGGGAAGCTTCCTCTGGGCAGTTTCAGAATATGGCCCAACAATAGGATTGACATTGTCCAAGGACAGTCTGCTGCTGCAAATGCTCAGAACCGTTTAAGTAGAGGCAGCCCTATTGCGACCCTAGAAGTTTCCAAGTTACAGAGTGGCCATAGGTTGTGTTAGAGGGATAAAATTTGGTGTAGAAGACATGCTGGTTATGGTAGGTTGAGAATGGTTACCATAGGCTTATAGTTTTGAACACTTGGTCACCAGGGAATGACACTATTGAATTGATTATATGAGCTGTGGCCTTATTGGAGGAAGTGTGTTGCAAGGGTGTGGACTTTGAAGTTTCAGAAAGCCCATTCTAAGCCCAGAGTTTCTTTCTTCCTTCTGCCTATAGATCTGGATGTAGAACTCTCAGCGATCATTCTGCCTATGTGCTGCCATGCTCCCTGCTATGATGAGAATGGAATAAGACTCTGAATCTGTAAGCAAGCCCCAATTAAATGAATTTTTTGATAAGGGTTCCTATGGTCATGGTGCCTCTTAACAGCCATAAAACACTGATCCAAACACTGGTCTTTGTGCATGATGTGTTGGCCTAGGGACAGGAGTGGATTCATGTGCCTTGAGATCCACCTCTGAGAGTCTTTGCACTGCAAAAATAGTGGAGGCAGTGTGAACAATGCAAATTTAAAATCTCACAATGCTGATCGGAGATGTCCAGGAAGTATGATGTTGGGGAGCAGGAGTGGAGAGCTGGGAAGGAGAACCAAGCATATCCAGGACCAACAATTCCTTATCCATTGATGATTCCTGCAACTTACTTCCCCAGTGTCTACAGCTCCTAACTTGCCATTGCCCCTTACCTGGTGTCTATGAGAAATGTGCTCAATAAGTCAGAAAGCTCCTGTTTGAGATGGTGACATAATTAGTGTGTTGCCTGTGAGCATGCACCCACATTCATATGTTGTTGATTTTCACCCCTCCAAATGTATTTCACCTGAGCAGAGACTGTTTTCTGTTCTTTTATTTGAAATAACTTCACAGAAATGCTTTTAAAACAAACAAACAAAAAATAACTTCATGAAGATGAATCAGAAGAAATGGAAAAACAGGAAAAGGTAGTTATGAGGGAGTGTGGACTTTCTAAAATAAACTTTCATGTTCAGAGAATCACTCCAGAATCTTACTTTTCACCTCACCCTGCACCTGCTAGGCTAGGCTAGGGCTCTGTTTTGAGCCTAATGCAAAAAATAAGGTTTCTTCCTTCTCCATTATTTCAAAAAGAAACCTATTTATTGTTTCTGTTTATTTCAATCACACAATACAATATTAACTGTATTAAAATGAATACTTGATATGTGACATAGAACTGTTTTCATTATTTTACATATAATTGTTCTCTTAATTGATAACATCTGTTAATCATTCATTGCACCAATATGATGAATTAAAGTTGATCATCAGCAAGTTAGAATTAGAGAATGGTGTCTAATAGGGCTCTAATCTTTGAGGTATCATTCACCTCTGGGGATCATGGAATGGATTAATGAGACAAGGAGACTCTTGCAAACTGCACTATATGATTATATTTCTCACTATTTACAGAAAATAAACTTGACACCAACGACCTCTAACCGGTGTGGACCAAGATTTTTTTGTCCAAAGAGAATATTCCAGATCCCTGTGGTCACAGGAAGAAAATCTCAGATCTCCTTGTCCACTGGGATTATCTATGAAACTTCATGTATAAGTGTGAAATATCTGTGAAACCTTGACCATCAGGGATATTTCTAAAATTTCTTTGGACAAAAAGATAAGCTTCCTAGCACAGAAGTGGAATGTCTGAGAACCTTCTTGTCTGGGATGACTCATTGGGCCCTTATAGGCACAAGGATAATCAAAGAGGCCACATTGCACAGAGGTGGAAGTTCTGCATGCCCCTTTAGTAGCATGGGAAAGTTTGAGGTTACATTGGTTGTAAAACCCACCTTTATCAGAGACACAAGATCTTAGGGCTACTTCTTAAAAGATGTCTAGTTCAATAGACCCACTCATAAGAGAGCATGCACATGAAGCTCCATCGGTACAAAGGAAACATCTTAGGGACAATGGCCAGTGTATGGGGCCATGGTTTCAGAGGGATTATTGAAAGATCACTGGACAGAAGACACAAGCTAATTCCAAATTTTTGAAAGGGTATAGTTATTGACATCCTTTAACTCTAATAGTACCTTTAGTTCCTTTGAGTCAGACAAGGAAGATCTGTGCCATGGCATTGTGGGGGTTACTAATTTTTTTTCTTCCTCATTCCAAGGAGGACTGAGACTTATCCCTCATCCACAGGTTACCAGAGGACCTTCACTTCCCAGTCACAGGTGGGAGGTCTGATGGCCTTTGAAGAAGATTGGAAATGTAAGAAAGCCACATTAAGTAAGTAGATTATCTAAGCATATCCTGAATAGAAGGGCCAGGTCAAAGAGCTCTAAGGGCAAGAAGGAAAGTATAACACCCTTTTCTTCAAAGATGAAACATTAGAGGCCTCTTAGGAAAAATGAAATGCTTTGAGGCCTCTCTGTCACATGATGAAACTCTGACATCTGAGGGCAAATGTTTACCTCTAAATGCCCTTAATGAGAGTGGAAACTTCCTAACTATGGTGTTCAAAATCAGAAATTCCCATAGCCTCAGGGCCCAATGTGAATGTCTCTGACCATCTTGCACATTGCAAGATCTGGACACTGCCACCTCAGCTACTTCATCTTCTTGGCACCATGGAATGTCCCTATCTTGAGCATTGGGTTCCCTATGCCCATATGACAACCCTAGCCACACAAAGATTCAGATCTTCCTGGTCTCTTTTTTACATAAGCGATTCTGCAGAGCATCCGGTAGTCCCTCAGCTCTGGATAGTTAACTTACCCCTTGCCCACCAAGACCTTGGCTATCAAATCATAACACTGATGCCTCTTCATGATAGCTAAACACAGTATCTTTGCCCCCCATCCGTTCTGTCCATCCCTTCTGAGATCCTGGCCAGACCTGTTCTTTCTTTCATCCAAGAGTTTTCTACCACAACAAGAACTCCACCTGCTAACCCTCTCCTCTGGTTCTGTTCAGTGCTTCTACTTCAACATTGTTCCACTTGGTCTCAATGCCCAAAAGCTGATCCAGCCCTCATGAAGTCTTAAGCCATTTCCACCCTAAAGCATATTGTCTTCTACATAACCATGCTTCTACCTAGCGAGGAAATTTGCTCCCAGATTTTACCAGAAAGGGCTGATATTTATCAGAAAGGCTTTCTTAATCAGAAAATGCTGACCAAGTGGTAGAGGAAAAGCTAAGATATTGGGCTTGTTTCTGAATAAGGTATTTACTGTTCTTCCCAGATTAGGACCCCCAAGGAGACCACGGGATACCAAGAGTGTCCAGAATGCAACAGTAAGTTTTATTCTTAATAAGCAGTACAAGTCAACAAGGAACTCTGGCCTGCAGTGCCTGACACTGCAAGGCAGGGAGGAGAGAGTTCCTCTTTTTTTCTGGAGCTCAAATTTTAGAGGCAAAATTCACAAACTTCTCAAAGGGAAGAGGGTTAGTATGGGTTCATTATTGATTAGCCTATCTTTGCTTACTCATAGGAATTTTTACAGTTTCTGAATGAGCTCATTCTCCAGCTGACCTGTTGTTTGTCACAAGACTCCTTTTTATAGACTATCTCCAGTGCTGGGACATTCTGTGGTTAATCAGTTACTTTCATGTGTCCCTCCAGACCTCCTGACTCTGTACTGTTTTGATTCCTGGAATCTCTGTCAGCATTTCTGGGAAATCAAACTTAAAACCTACGCCTTTTTAGTTCAAGCAGGGGCGGTTAGTTTGGTTTTATTTTTGAGTGAGGGTCCTTTATTTACCACACCTTTCTAATCTCAGGGAACCTTAATGGAGGAGCATGTAAAAGCTAGAGGATATGGTGAAATTCTATGAAAAAAAAAACTTTTCTAGTCTCAATACAACTATTGAATTTACCCGCAACTCCATCGTCTGCACTGGGATCATAGAGAAGAAGCACCAGTAGTAGCTTAAGCATGGCAGAGTGGCTCCTGGAACCCTACATTTTGCCACTGAAGTTTGGGACTTTGATGGATTCTGGTGTGGAGGAACCACTATCTTATTTTTTACACACTGAGCCAACCAGGCTCTGATGTGTATAAACCCATGGTCAAACAGAAAGCTCTGGTTAATTTTAGTGCATCACAAAACAATGATAATCATGAATGTGCTATAAGATCATGGGGTAGCTGGGTGGATTGGGGTGCTTAAGGAGATGGAGAGTAAGAGTATACAGTATGCATTTTTTACAAAAGCAAAACTATGTGGAAACAAACTTAATAAAAATATTACAAATCAGAACAAAAGCCAGTATTTTGGAAAAGTCTGCTGCAGAAAACAGAAAGGCAAAAGAGTGAGACAGAAAAAACAGAAGGACAAAAGAGTGTGACAGAATGCCAGAGGGGCACTGCACTGCAACAGAACTCACTCTATTGATGACAGTAATAATTCACTCCTTGCTGGGCGGTGGTGTTGCATACATTTAATCCCAGCAATTGGGAGGCAGAGGCAGGAGGATCTCAGAGTTTGAGGCCCGCCTGGACTACCAAGTGAGTTCCAGCAAAGGCACCAAAGCTCCACAGAGAAACCCTGTCTCGAAAGACCAAAAAAAACAATTTATTCCTGAAAGTGAGCTTTTATAACCATCTCACCTCCAGTTAAGCCCTACTCTCCATACAACAGCATTTTCAATCAAACCTCTAAAATATGAATTTAATCATTCCATTCAATGAATAACAGAGCAATGGTGTTGATATCATCTACAATTGAAAATGAGAGTTCAAATAATCCTTTAAGTAATCTTTCAAAGACAGTATTAAGATTGGTAATTGTAGCTATTCCAGATAAACTGTATTAGAAACCCAAGATGCACAGGGTAGAAGGAAGACAAGCCATCAGAACATATACTTCTCACTTCCATATGTATGTCATGGAACATGCACACTGCACCAACACACTAGATACTTAGATAAATATACAGATAGAAGCATACATATATACATACACATACATACATGATAAATGACAGAAAGTGACAGATAGAAGCATGCATCTATCCATACATATACACACTTACATACATACACACATACATGATAGATGACAGAGAGATAGATAGATAGATATAGTGATAAACACTAAATCATGGTGTCCTTACTTCCCATAACCACACTGAATGTAGGTATTTTGTTGNAACTCACTGGGCTCTGGCGGCTGGGGCTGAAAAGAGTCAGCCCAGCACTGGAGGGCAAGGTATCCCAGCCACCTTGGGCTGTACAGAACAGCACTGCCCAGTAGGTGTCTTGGACACCTTGAAGCTGCTTGGAACAGCTCTGAGAGCTGGAGCTGCAAGGAGTCAGCCCAGCCTTGGAGGGCGAGGTATCCCAGATAACTTGGGCTGTGCAGAACAGCCCTGCCCCTTAGGTATCTCAGACACCTTGAAGCCCAGCTCCAACTGCTGGGGCTGCAAGGAGTCAGCCTAGCCTTAGAGGGCAAGGTTCCCTGGACACCTTGAGCTGTGCAGAAGAGCTCTTCCCTGTAGGTGTCCCAGACATCTTGAAGCTGCTTGGAACANCTCNGAAGCTGGGGCTGCAAAGAGTCAGCTCAGCTCTGGAGGGAAAGTTATTCTGACTGCTCAGGAGAGTCAGGCCTGGAAGTGTTTCAGTAGGGAAGGGTATTCTGACAGTTCAGGAGAGTCAGGCCAAGAGCTGCTTCAGCAGGGAAGTGTATTCTGTCAGTTCAGGAGAGTCAAGCCTAGAGCTGCCAGGTTAGCTTTGCAGGGAAGTGTATCCCGACTGTTCAGGAGAATCAGGATAAACCTGGTGTAGTGGGGGATGGTCTGTCTGCAGGATATAGAAATCCTGCATCTCTCCTGGAAAGCAGCTACAGCTGAGCTTTGCTCAGCCCCCACTTAAGGGTGCTTCCTAGCAGAGCTCTGCTTATCAAGCCTAAGTGTTACTCAGCTCTCTCTTCTTTGCTCAGTCCACTATGGGACATCATAGGAACGATCTTCTGCTCAGCTCCTCTTTGTTCAATCCATGATGGGACATCTCAGCAATAATATTCTATCCAGTGAATCAATGTGTTCACATCCAAAACACTTTTAAGAAAGAGATTTATTTGGAAAGGAGGAATCCAGGAGAGTAGCTGCCTCTACCAGAGTGGACAGAACAGCTCAAAACTGCCCAGGCAGGGGCTCTTTGTATAGGGTGGCCTGGGGGGTTCAGTCAAAAGGGATTGGCTAGATTTTTCCTGCTCTGTAATTGATCAGTTTTGTGGGGTAGGGGCAAAGATGGCCGTGATGTGAGGGACAAACTGTGTTTCTTTCACTGGCCTTTTTTGTCTTTTGGTCACTAATTCTAAGGTCAGGGCACATATCTTTCTCTGACTCTGATTCTAGGGACCAAGAGTGTTATGTTGGTACTAGTTTCAGAGTCAAGGCATGTTTCCTTAGTTCTGGCTTTGGGGATATGTTGGTTATTTCTCTGGCTCAGGTCCCAAACCCAGGCTGTGTTTCTTTCCCTGATCAGGGCTTCACAGCAAGGATGCCACTGCCTGCTCTTTGATTGGTCAGTTTCAAAAGTCAGTTGGCCGGTGNCAGCTACTTTCCTGCTCTGATTGGTTGGTTTCACAAGCCAGTTGGTCAGCACAGAGAAGGCCCTGATCTGAGCAGAACTGTGTTTCTTTCACTGGCCTTACTTAGCTTTTGGTCACTAATTCTAAAACCAGGGCACATATCTTTCATTGACT
>LZPO01097455.1:51637-65104 GCA_001675575.1 Neotoma lepida
AGATGACAAAGTTTCTATTGTCTCTCAAGCAAATGCAGAAGGTTTCAGAATCTGAACAGAAGGTAGAGGAAGTCCTAAAGAATCTTGGGAAGATGGTGAGATTTCTGTAATATCATGCGTAGAATATGGCATGTCTAGAGTACTTTGAGTACATGGCATTGTTCCTAGTGTCTCCTGGGTAGATTTGAAAAGTCCAAGATCTCCTGCATGAGATGATGGCCCTTGGTCCAAACAAGGTCCTGGAGCCACTCAGGATGACAAGGAGGTATCGGGAGACACTTGAGCAGATGAGGAATGTCCAAGAGATTTTTGTGCTGATGTGGACAGTCTCCGAGCTCCTTGTGCAGACAATGAATTTCCTAAATAGATTTGCTGAGGTGGTAAATCTTGTAGAGTCACTCTTCCACTCAAAGACACTTTGGGTAAACATTGGTCTATTAGTGAAATTCTTATAGGCCGCATTTGAGAAGAGGCAGATTTCACAGGCCCCTGTTCAGATAGAGAATGTTCCAGAGTTGCCTGGGGAAATGTTGGTGGTCCGAATATCACTCTGTCAGATAGAGAAGGGACCAAAGCACATTGGGCAGGTAGTGAAAATCTCAGTGTCTCTAGGGCAGAGACCAAAGTTTTTAGAAAACTAGAGACAGTTTCTAAAGTCTTGTAAAGCTCTTGGTAAGATGGCAAAGTTTCTGATGTCTCTAGTCTAAATTGGGAAGGAGCCAGAGACCCATCCAAAGGAGCCTGAATTCCTAACATACTTTGAGTAGATGGTGTGGAATCTATAGAATATTGAGTAGATGGTGGTGTTTCTCTGGCACCTTGTGTAGGAGGTGGTGTTCCTAGAGTACCCTCTGAAGATTGATGAAGTCCATAACTTCCTGGAGAAAATGATGCAAGTGCTAAAGCCCCTTGGGCTAAAGAAGGGCCAAGATCCCCTTGGGAAGATGTGGAAATTTCTGGAGTCTCTTGGAAAGATAATGTTGTTTCTCTAGGAACTTGGGTAGATTGTGATGTTCCTAGAGTACTTTCTGAAGATTGAGAAATTCTACAATCTCCTAAAGCAGATGACGAATGTACTAAAGTCTCTTGAGCTAAAGAAAGGCTAAAATCATCGTGGAAGATGTGGATGTTTCTGGAGACCCTTGATCAGGTTTTGAGTGTCCTAAATACTCTTGTGCTGCTATTGATGCTGATGATCCCTCAATCGGTTGGTCAGAATCACAAGGGCACACAGCACATTGGGCAAATATTGAATGTCCCAGAGTTCCTGGGAGAGGTGGCAAAGTTCCTAGAGTCCCTGATGAAGATTCTGAAAATTTGAAAGCCATCAGGGGAGATGGCAAAGTGTCTGGTGTCTTTGGAGTACATTGGGAAGGTCCCCGATACCCTGGGGGATGAAGCCTAAGTGGTCGAGCACCTGGCACATCGAAGGAAGCATGCACAGTTCTCTGGACAGAAGATGATATTTCTAGACTAATCGGGTAAGATGGCAAAATTCTTAGCATCCCCTGGGAAGAGTGAGAAAGTCCATCTTCTAGGAGAGATGGGAACTGTGCTACAGCCCTTTGAACATAAGAAGGCCTTGCACTTTGTGGGAAGATGTCCAGGTTGCTGGAGACCCTTGGTCAAATGATGAATATTCTAGACACTCTTTCCCCTGAGAAAATTGGGAAGATCCACAAGATCCCAGGGAAGGAGTTTTGAGTCTCCGATTGTGTTGGGCATATGGCAAAGGTTCTGTATTTCCCTGGCTGGCTGGTGAATGTTTCAGAGCCCCTTGGGCAGATGTCGATATTCCTAGAACACCCTGAGCAGACAGGGGAGGTCGTACAGTCAATGGTACAGGTGGAGATAATCCTAAATCCACTTGGTCTGTTGGAGAAGATCCTAAAGTCACTGGAATAGATGGCAAAGATCCCAAATCCCCTACTGGAGAATTGAACACACTTAGATCACAACATGTACATGTAGTTCCCTGTGAAAATAGGCAAGATCCTCCAACTTCTTGGAAAGATAACAAAGGTTCTGATCTTACTTGAAGAGCTATGGAAATCACCAAAGGCTCCAGGGAGTCTATGTTCTAGACTCTCTTGTGCAGATAAAAAAAATGACCATGTGCCATTTGGAAGAAGAAGCTGAAGAGTCTACAGCTGATGGAACTGTTAGTTGACCACTTTTGGCAGATGTCAAGGATTCAAGAATTCGCTCAGAAAAAAGAGAAGGTCTTAGACTGCCTTTTGTATGTGTGGAGAGATCCAACGTCCCTTCAACAGACAGGGATGATACCCACAGGCTTTGGGAAGAAAGGAAAGGACTCAAGTTTGCCTGGATAGTAATGGAAAGTTTCAGAGTCCCTTAGTCAGATACTACTTGTCTTGAGGTAGAAGTTTTACATGCACCTGCTGCAGATGATGAATATTCTGGAGTCTCCCCTTGTGCAGTTATAGAAATTCTCAGAGACTTTTGGGCAGATTTTAAAGTTTCTACCATCTTTTGGGCATTGTGAGTATATCCCTGAGACACTAGAGTAAATGGTAAATGTGCTACTCTGCTCTGTGCAGAGGTGGACTGTGATCCTGTACCTTGTGTATGTGAGGAAGTGCTTGAAAGCCTTTGAGAATATGGAGGATGTCCTAGCATCCTTTGTGTAGCTCTGGACAGTCCTGTAGTCCCTTGTGTAAATAGGCACGAAGCTGCAGCTCCTTGAGGACAACAAGGAGCAGCTTGACACTCTTGTTCCAAAGAGGAGAGTTCCAGTGCCTTTGGAGTACAAGGTAGATACACAGAAGTCCCTAGAGAAGATGAAGTTCCCAAAGTACCTCCTCCCTGTGGCAATTGCCCATAACACCTCTGTGTGGATTGGAGTTTTCCTAAGGTGTCTCTGCAGATGACGACAAGGACTCTTGAGTTCTTTTGAATAATACTGAAGAATTCAGAGAACCCTGGATAGATATATTAATTTCTAGAAGCCAATGAACAGAGAGCAGAGGTTCTGAATCACCTGGGGCACATGATGAAGGTCCTCCAGGCACTTCGTTAAGTGATGGAAGCTCTCTAGGTACTTGGAGTGATGGAGAGGAATGTACCGAATGTTCTAGCGTCCTTTGTATGGATGAAAAAGAACTTTTCACAGGCAAAGTCCTGTCTGCAGTTGTGGAGAATTCCTTAGTCCCTTTAGAAGTCAGCAAATGTTCTAAATTTCCTGAAAGAGATAGAGGATGTACCTGAAGACTTG
The DNA here is from genome assembly GCA_001675575.1 of Neotoma lepida. NCBI lineage: Eukaryota > Metazoa > Chordata > Mammalia > Rodentia > Cricetidae > Neotoma > Neotoma lepida. Next base: position 54,873 of record LZPO01097455.1, read on the forward strand.
GTGCAGATGGAGAATGTTCTACATTCTCTGGTGAAGACATAAAAGAACCTTGAGATTTCTGGCTATAAAAGAACTGTTCTGTAGCCCTGGGGGAAGGTACTAAACATTGTACAGCATGCTGGGCAGATGGAGAAAATCTTGGAAACTCCTTGGAAGAAGTTGGAAGTTTCAATGCCCTTTGGTAAAATGGCACATTCCTACTGTTCCTTGAGTGGGTTTGGATANTTTTATAGACCCTTGGGCAGACAAGGAAAGCCCCAGAGCCTCTTGGCCAGAGGCACTTGGGCGTGTGGACAAACAACCAGTTCCTTATGAGTACTCTAATTAAATCCCAGATGCCTGAGGTAGAAGATGATTGTCCTTCAGTACCCTGTGCAGACCTGGGCTGTCCCAAATCGCCTTTTGCATGAAGGGAAGCTTGCCCAGGCACCTGAGTAGATGTTGAAGATTCTTGGCAGCTTTTTGCTGATGTGCTCAGTTCCATAGTCCCCTTGTGTATAGGCAAGATCCACTATCTTTTTGCAAAGATGTGGAAGGGACTGGAATTGCTCATGTTAGTGAAGAAAGTCTAGGAATCATTGGGACAGGTGGCAATGTGCTTGTAGTCCTTGAGACACATGGAGACATTCCCAAAACATATGGGTCAGAAGACAAATGCCTATGCATGCACTAGGCAGACTTGCATGGTCCCAGAATCTCTTGGGACGATGATGAATGTTGTAGAGACTGTTGAGTATATGGCAAAAGACCTAGAGTTTCCTGAGCAGATATGCAAAGTTGGGGAGATAGCAAATGTGATAGATCCCATGAGACTTACAAGGAAGATTCCACAGATCCTTGGTCATGTTTTAAACATCCTGAAGTCCTTGAGGGTGATGGCAAAGGCCCTGCAGTCCCTTGAGCCGATGGCAATGTACTCTTAGATTCTCCCATGCAAGACAAATGCCCTAGCTTACTTTGGAAAGATGCTGGTGGTGCCAGAATCGATGGGGAAGATGCTGAATGTTCTGGAGACCCTGAGTTGGATGAGAAATATCCCACTGTACCCTGTGTAGACATAGAATGTGGTGCAGATGATGAAGGTTTCACAGCCCTTGGGGAAGATAACAATTTTTTAAAATTTCCTGGTTAAAAGAAAGTCTCACAGCCTCTGCAGCCAAAAGGGAATGTTTCAGAGGGCCCTGGATAAACAGGGAATGTGTAGAAGCCTTCTCAAAAGAATTGGCCTGTTTTGTAGGTCCTTGATCTGATGGCAAATTTTCTCGAGTCCCATTTGCAGGTATGGGCAGTGCATAGCTTCTCTAGGAGACATGAAATGTTTTGCAACCTCTTGAGGAGATGGCATCATTTCTGTCACCCGATGGGCATATGGAGTAGATGCTAGAGACTTTGTGGTACATGGTAATAAACCCAACATCCCCTCTACTGATATAGACTGTCCCACACTATCATTTTCTAATTGAGAATTTCTCCCATCCCCTTGAGCAGATGCCAAGGGTTCTAGGGACCCTGGTGCCAATCGTGACATCTCTAGCATCCTTTGTGAATGCAGGTTATGTCCCAGTATGCTTTGGTCTGTTATAGAAGTTGCTGAAGTCACTTGTAGTAATGCAGAAGATTTCAGTGGCCTTGGAGCAGATGGTCAAGTTACTGTAGTCCCTGAAACTGGTCTAAAAGCTTCCACTGGCTTTACCACTGGTATTATACATCATTGAATCCTCTGAGAAGATTGGTGAGTTCCTACAACACCTTGGAAAGATTTAGAATGTTCTGGAGACTTGTGGGTAGGTGCAGAAGTATTCAGTGTCCCTTGAGTCAGTATGGAAGGTTTCTTAGGGCCTTGGAAAGAAAGCAAATGTGCTGGATCTTTTGCCCAGATTTAGAAGGTTCCTGAGTATTTGGAGCAGATGACGAATGTCCTCCACATCCTTGTGGTGAGGACAGTATTCTTGTGGTTTCTGAGGATCCTAGAGAATGTTCTCCCCCCTGCCCTATAGTTGACAAATATCCTAGCTCACCCTGGGCAGATTTGGATGGTCCCAGACACTCTGGAGATGATGTGGAAATGTGGAGAGACTCTATGGTGGATGGCAAAAGACACTGAGTATCACTCACAGTTATGGAATGTTTCAGAGGCTCTGGTCTACTTAGAAAAGTGTCTTGAGGCCCTGGGGTAGTTAAAAAAGGTTGCTACACCTGAGCACCTGGTGTGGATGTTAGGTGTTCTATATCATCTGTTAACAATGATTCTTCAATTCCTTGATCAGACAGAGAAGATCTCAAAGACTCTGTGACACATGTTGAATGTGGTAGATAAACTTGGCCAGATAGGGAAGACTTACTATCCACCTGAGAAGAAGCTGGAAGTTTCATAGCCCCTTGATCAGGTGGTATATTTTCTCAGGCCTTTTTGCAGACTTCGTCATTCCCAGAGCCTTTTGATCAGACACAGAAGGTCCAAGATCTCCAGATAGAGATTGCAGAAGTCCCACCTTCATTTGGTCATAATATTTAGATGCTGAGGACCCAGGGGATGATGGCAAATGTGCTTTGGTCACTGGCACAGATGAAGACAGCTGGATAGTATCGTCTCCAGAAAGGTAAGATCCCACAGCCCCTAGTGTAGATGTCAATGGTCCTAGAGAACCTGGAGCAGATGGAGATGTTCAAAAAGGTTCTTGTTCAGATAGAAAAGATCCCACTACCTCTTGAGGAGAAGGGCAATGGGCTCCAGTTGGGTTTTATAATGAGGAAAGTTCTGAAGGCCCTGGAGCAAATGGAGATATATCTGTAGTTACTAGAGCAGATAAAGAGGACTCCACAGCATCTCCTCTAGTTGACCAGTGACCAAGAACATTTTGAACAGGTTGGGATCCTCTTGGTACCCCTCTGAAAGAAGTGGAATGTTGTGCGTCCCCTAGCGTAGATGGCAGTGGACACAGAGCCTGTTTGGCAGGTGTGTAAATGTGCACAGGCCCTTGGATAGTTGCCAAAGGTTCAAGAGCCTGAAGTAGATAGGAGAGGTTCCTGTTCACCCAGTCCAGAGGGTGAGCCTTTTATACTTTCCCTGGAAGATTATAGAGGCCTTTGGATTCCCTGACCAGATGAGGAAAATTGCAAAGCTTCTGTGGAAAAAAGTGAATGTGGAACAGAAGGAGAAGCAGCTTTGACTACTGTGTCAGATGGAGAAAATTGTCCATCTTTTCCCACATACGACAAATGCCCAAGGGTCCTTTCTTCTAGTTCTGATGGTTCCATAAGCCCTGGAGAAGCTACACAATGTCGTCCAGCCCCTTGGGTAGATGGTAAAGGATCCAACACTCCCTGTTCTGATATGGACAGATCAATGGGTCCTTCAGCAGAATGTAAATGATCTAGAGTTTGTAGGGTAGATGGGCAAGGTTGACAAGAAGCTGTTGCACTTGTTGATTTTCCTGCAGCCTCAGCAGGAGTTGGTAAAAGTCTTTGAATGCCAGTGTCAGATTTGGAAGGTACTAGAGGCTCTGGGGCAGAGAGCAAATGTTGGTGAGGGCCTTGGATCAATGGAGAAGGTATTGAAGCCTCCTGTAAAGAAGTAGGATGTTTCACTGGCCTTTCAGGAGATGATACATTTTCTACTCTCCTTTTCGTAGACATGGACAGTTCCAAAGCCCCTTGGGTGGAAAGGTTAAGTGCCACTTCACCTTGGAACAATGATAATGTTTCTATAATCCCTTTTCCAGGTAAGGAATTTTCCAAAGACTTTTGCGCAAATGCCAAAAGTCCTAGTGCCCCTGTGGCAGAGGAGGAAGATTCCACATTCCCTTCAGCATATTGTGAATGCTCAGGTGTATCATTTGCTAATGAGGAAAGTCCTATATGCCCTGAAGCAGATGACAAATCTCCTAGAGTCCCTAAAATACTTGGAGCACCTTCCAGAACAATTTGTGAAGTTGTCAAAGTTGCGAGTCTCTCCTTGGGAGATTGGCAAGGTTTTGGATTCTCTACTGAAGATTCTGAATGTTCTTGAGTCTCTTGGGTAGATAGTGAATTACCTAGAGACTCTTGTGCAGATACAGAAAGTATTTCAGCCTTTTGATCTGAAAGTGTATCTCCAAGAGCCCTTAGAATAGATGGAGAGGATTCCAGACCACCCGTAGTAGAAGGAGTAGTTTCCGTAGGTTTAAAGTTAGATGGCAAAATTCTAAGAGCCTCCTGGGTAGATCTCAAATATCTATGAGTCCCCTGATGAGTTGGGGAATGTTTAAGAGCTCCTACCCTAGGTGGCAAATGTCCTAAAGCATCTTGGGCACATAGAAAATGTCCTGTAGCTCCTTGGGAAGATGAAGGGATTATCAGAGCCACTTGAACTTGTTCCGGAGGTTGTACAGTCCCTTGTTCCAATGTGCACTGTTCCAGAGCTCTTTGGGCAGACAGGGAACGTATCACATCCCCTAGAGAAGATGGTAAATGTCTGAGATTTCCTTGCAAAGGTAAGGAAATTTCAACAGGATTGTGGTGGGACATCATAGGTAGAGGGAACCCTGAGATATTTGTCAAATGCCCTGGAGATCCTGTGGCATGTGAATATGTCCACATATCTTCTTCCACAGATGACAATGATCCTAGGGTCCCCTCGGAAGACAGGAAAGGTGCCATATAACTTAGATGAGACTTGAATGTATTGGAGTTCCTTGTGTGGAATTGGAAATTTCTAAGCCTCCTGTGCAGACAGGGAATGTCTCATAGACCCTTGGGTAGAGGGCTCAGGTGCTGAACTCCCTTCTGAGGCTGAGGGACTTCCCTGATGCCATTGTGCAGATGGCATCTAATTTAGAGTGCCTGAGCCATATTGAGATAATTCTAGAGCTCCATGAGCATGTGGCGAATGTGAAGGAGGCTCTTGAGACAATGCCAAAAATCCCAGAGGCTCTGGAGCCACTGAAAAGGGTCCAAGAACCACCAAGGCTAAAGGGGAAATTTCCTGATGATGTGATGATGTGATGATGGCAAACATCCTAGGAAACCTTGAGCAGAATGGGAAGTTCCCACTTTGGGTGGGAAAGGCATCAAAGGTCCTAGAGCTCCATGGGTAGGTGGTGAAGTACCAATAGCCCTCTGAGTAGGTATGGAAAGACCCAGAGCCCTTTGCAAAAACATTAAAGGTTGTTGCAAAGACACCCCAGGTGAGTGTGAAGTTTCCAGAGCCCCCAGAGAAGGGGGAACATGTCATAAAATTCCTTGTTCTAATGAGGAAATTACCAGATCTTCTGGGAGATGGGGCAAATGTCCTGAATTACTTAGTGAAGATAGAAAACGCTCCTGAGTCCCGTGGGCAGATGACAAAAGTTCTATTTTTCCCTGGGTAGACTGGAAACAACACAGAGCTCCTGGGGCACATGGTGAACATACTTGTACAGGTGGTGATGTTCCTAGAGAGCCATGCTTAGATGTTGACAGTACCAGAGTCTCTGTGGGGGATAGCAAGTGCTCTGCAGCAAGGAGAAAGGAGGAAGAAGGTCTTTAGATGCTTTGGAATACATGGGAGGTGTCAGATCCTCTTGTGCTAATGACACAAGACCTAGAGTTCTTTGTAAAAGTGTGAACTTTCCCTCAGCCCCTTGGGAAGCTAGGGAAGGTTTCACAGCTCCAAGGTCAGATTTGGAAAGTGACAAAGCCCCTTGGGCATGGGATGAATTTCCTGGGGCACTTGNCAGAGATGGAGAATATCCCTGAAGCCCTAGGGCAGATGATGAATGTCGTAGACCCTTTGGGACTGACAGAGAATGCCTTTGGTGCTCTTGGGAAGATTTGGAATGTCTAATAGACCCTTGGGTAGATTGGCAAGTTTCCACATTCTTTTGGTCAGGTGAGGAACACCCCAGGGCTTTTTGGACAGATATAGGAGGTGTGGGACTTACCTGAGGAGTACTTGTAGCTATTGATGTTTCTTTGGGAGCAGGAGAAGATGCACACCCCCTTTTTGCATTAGGGAGAAGGTTGATACTGTCTTCCCCAGATGAGGAATTACTGAAGTTCCCTTGGTCAGCAGGGACAAATCTCAGCCTCTTTTTGGTCAACATGGAATGCCCAGGGTCCACTTGGGTAGAGGAGAATGTCTAATATTTCCCTCCTGAGAAGGAATATGCATGAAACCCTCTTGTGTGGATGGGGAAGATCGTAAAGCACCTCGTTTGGATATGGTAGTTCCTAGGGCCTCTTGCTCAGGTGGGGAAGTTGCTAATGTGTCTTGTGCACATGTGCCTTTCTTGACTCCAGCTTCAGAATGAGAGGAACGTACTAGAACTTCCTGTGTAGGTGTGGTTTCTCCAAGAGAACCATGGGCGTATGTAGGAGGTCTAAGAGCCTCATGGTCAAATAAGGAACTTTCTAGAGCTCCTTGTGTATATGTGAAAGGTTGAGGAACACTTTCTTCAGGTGGAGAAGTTGACAAAGCCTTTGGTATAGGGCTGTCAGGTTCCAGAGCCATCTGGACAGAGAAAACAGTTTCCAAGGCACGTTGGGCAGAAAAGGTAGAATTCAGAGCCTTGAGGGTATTTGTTGGATGTTCTGGAGATTCTTCTGGACATGTGAAAGGACTAAAAGCCCTCTGTACAGATGAAGAAGTGTCTATCGCCTCTTGTTTGGTTTTGGCAGATTTCTGATATTCTTGAAGAGATGGGGAAGTTCTCCTGTGAAGTGTGGGGAGTTCCTGTGGGTGCTTGTGTACAGGTGGAATCCAATGAATCCTCTTCTCTGGATGTGAAACTTGCTACAGACTCTTGTGTACATGTGTCACATCCCATGGCCCCTTGATCACATAGGGTTGGACCAGAACTCTGTTTACACATGGACTATGTCCTGAAACATCTTTTGTAGATGTGTCACATCTGAGAGCCATTTCTAAAGATGAGGATGTGGCTGGAGCCCCTTTTGTAGATGTATCCTGTCCCACCGTCCCTTGATCAGATAGAGTAGGACCTAGAGAGGGCTGGGCAGGTGGGGAATGTGCTGGTATTCCTAGTGTATATGGAGAAATTCCAAGAGCCTCTCCTAAGGATGTGTAAAGTCCATGAGACCCCCCAGGAAATAGGGAAAGTTGTTATCTCAGCACCCTGGGCAGATTTGGAACTTGCATGGTGCACTTGGAGTATCTTGGAATATGTTTGGTTATTTTCGGCATGATGACAAGACAGGAGGGCCTTTTTCGCTGGCAGGGGATATTTGAAGACCTCATGGTCTGATAGGGACACTGTGAAGTCCTCTTGTTCAGAGGGAGGATCTCTCCATCTCCTTTTGCTACAGTGGGAATGTCCAGGGTCTAGTTTCACAGCAGGAGAAAGTTTGAATATCTCTTTGTGAGAGAGAATAGGTCTTTGACCCTCTGCTGTAGATGTGGACAATCCTGAAGTCCCCTTGAAAGATAGGAAAGGACACAGAACCCCTGGGGAAGATCGTAAAGGTGCTAGAGCCTTTTTTGTATGTTGAGAAGGCCCTTGGGTCCCTTGGGCAGACTCNGGAATTCCTAACACTTCTTGTATATTTGTGGAATCCTCTAGGGCCCCTTCTGAAGAAGGAAACAGTCCTTGAGCTCCTGGTATAGATGTGGATAGATTTGGTTCTGCTTGAGCAGGAATGGGNGGTGTGAGGCTCACTTGGGGAACTGTGGTCAGGTTTAGNCCCCTTTGGGCTGTAAGGGAAGATCTGAGCACATTTTTTGATAGTGGAGGACATTTAAAGCCCTCTTGGTTTAATGGGGAAGTTATGATACCCCCTTGTCCAGGGAAGGCAAGACTAAAGATCACTTCAGCAGAAGTGGATTGCTTAGGGTCCTTTTGGGGAGAGGGGGGACATTCTTGGCTGTCCTCATGAGAAGGAGTAGCTCTCCAGCCACCTTTGGCAGCTGTCNAAGGTGCTAAAGACCCTTGGGGAGATGGGATGGGATTCAATCCATTTTGGGACAAGGAGAAATCACTGAGACCCCCTTTTGGAGAAGAAGGTTTGGAACCCTCCTTGTCTGATGGGGCCTGTTGGAGGCCTGCCTGATCAGAAGGGCCTTGTTTAAAACTCTTTGGGGGAGAACTAGAACAATTGGTGACCCCTTGGGTAGAGGATGGATTTCTCAAACCCCTTCTGGAGGAGGAGACCTGTCTGATTTTCCTTACAGCACAAATGACAGGCTTCTGGGATGCCTGGGAAGATGTGGATTGGCCCATAGCCCCTTGATCACATTCCTCCCAGCTTCCTCCCAGGACCTCTTGTTTGGATAGGGATAGTCCCTGAGCATCTTGGGAAGAAAGGGAAGATCCCAGAGCTCCATGTGTAGGTGGGAAGGTTGAAGGGACCCTTGAATGTGTGGGGAAATTACCAGTCCACGGTGGTCAGTGGAAGAGCCAGCAGAAAATGGCCCAGGCACTGTGTCATCGTCTTCAAAATTTTCACTGGCATCCACAACACTGAGGCCTGAAGATGTAGCAGTTACTCTGGTGCCAGACTGGTCGAAGTCCATAGGTTCTTCCAACACAGTAGTCAGGCTTCTTTTCACCTTCCCGTGTATGGGCCCCCAAAAGACCACTCTTTTCCTGATTGCAAGCTGTAAGGCCCATGGTCTGGGTTCCTTGTCCAGTGGGTTACTCCTACACTCAGGAACCTCCTGCAGAAGTGGAACTTTTCCTTCCTTGTTCCCTTTCGGCTCCTTTATGGGGTCCAGGGTCTTCTGACTGGATGTACTCTTTATAAGAGCCCTAAGACTCTGCAGGTTATCTGCAGTCCGTGAGTCGGGGACTTTGAATATTTTGCCCTCATAGGGCTTTTGGCACCTGAACTTGTGCCAAGTCAGTCGAATCACCTCTTGAGGTGGAAAGTCCCATGGATCTTCGGTGCTAGTCAAGTACTTCCCCCATTCGGGTGGGCTGTCATCATCCTTTTGGGGGAAAGGGAAGGGGGTCCCAGGCCGGAGAGGCTGGGAAAACTGCAGTCCATGTCCAGAGGGTAACTTGCAGGCTGAGGCTCGCTGGCCTCTCTCCTCACGTTTGGCCATTTAACCAGTAATTAGCCATGGAAGAAAAAGGGAAATTGCAGGTCCCAAGCAGGAGCTAATGTACTTGCCAATGGTGACTCCTGGCAAGCAGCAGCGAAATAGCATCCACTGAGAGAGGTTCTCCTTTCCGGAGAACTGCGGACACGTCCGGAAGCCGAAGCACACAGAACTTGAGTGACAATTGGCCTCAGGAATCCAGAGCTCGAGCTCGAGAGGGGCCTTGGAATGGCTGTCCTCGGGCCTGCACCGGCCAATCCCGAGTTGCCTCACCTGGCCGTTGTGCACACAGTAGCAGGGCGAACATCCAAGCTTTCTGAATGTGGAGGGACTCGGAAACCCTCTTCTCCTTCCTTAGGGTTCAGAGTGCTAGCTAGTCTGGTGCCCACTGTCAGCGACCATGACAAGGACTGTGGAAGGGGTACCATGATTGGGAAAGGCAAGGGATGCTTGGGAGACTGTGCTTTGGGTCCCTTTGCACCCGGGTGGTACCCGCTGCCAGGAGGCCATCAGTGTTGCACTGTGTTCTGCTGGAGACTCATAACCGAATGAGAACGGTGAACCAGACCCTCACTCCTCAGAGACTGTGCAGGCCAGCCAATCACTTCTTACTGTGCTAGGGAAAGAACCAGTCATAATGTTTGTGCAGGGCAGAGGATGCCTAGAATTGATATTACAAATGGTATTCTGCATTTTAAAGATGGTCTATGCTGGGATTTTTCTAGCTATATTTGTGACAGCTTCTGTGAACGTCTCCATTCATGCTGAAATACATCTCTAGATTGCTTAATAATACTTCCTGCAATGTTCTTATGATGAAAGTACCTATTATGTAAATATGTACATTCTCGAGACAATACGGACAAGAAAAAATAATCTCCTTAGAGTACAGATGCAAGCTGTTTTTTTTTTCCCCACACTCTTATCTGCTTTTGGTTAAGTGCACAGCTTCAGAACACAGACACAGTTGGACTCCTGAATGTAACCTCTATGGCCTTAAACAATTGCTTTGTCTGTCACAGTATACATATTGGGACCTATCACGTTACCATTTTTGGATTGCTTTTGGAAGATCATATAATTCCCCTGAAGGTACAATGTGTCTGATGGTTCATATTAGTGGTTCTGCATGGGCCATTCACTTTCATTCCAATGATGTAGCTGTGGCAGAGTTGTACAGAATGATTTTTGAAACCCTTGGTCAAGTTGAGTCTTT
>LZPO01097455.1:76929-87032 GCA_001675575.1 Neotoma lepida
TCAGAATATATATAAGGTGGAAAATGTGAGCTGAGTGCTAACTTTCATTTGTCTCATTTTGTTTCTTACTGCGGATGCAATGTGATCAGTTGCTTGGAACTCCTGGTGCCTTCACTTCCCATTTATGATGGACTGAATTCATGAAATATGAGCTGAATAAGCTATTTCTCTCTTCACTGCTTTTATCCATGCATTTTATCATGACAGCTAAAGAAACTCTACTGAATTGATTATAGGAGATGTGGCCTTATTGGGGGAAGTGTGTCACTGAGAGGTGCACTTTGAAGTTTCAGAAAGCATATTCTAATCCCAGAGTTTCTCTCTTCCTGCTGCCTGTGGATCTGGATGTAGAACTCTCAGCAATCATTCTGCCTATGTGCTGCCATGTTCCCTACCATGATGAGAATGGACTAAACCTCTGAAGCTGTAAGCAATCCCCAGTTAAATGCTTTCTTTTATAAGGGTTCCTATGGTCATGGTGCCTCTTCATAGCAATAAAATACTGATCCACACCCTGGTGCTAGTGCATCATGTGCTGGCATAGGGACAAGGATGAATACATGTGCCTTGAGATTCACCTTCCATATCCTTTGGATTGCAAAAATAGTAGAAGCAGTTTGAACTCTGATAATTTAAAGTCTCATATAGTTGATTGGAGATCTCCAGGTAATGGTGATATTGGAGGGTTGAGATGGGAAGGGGAACCTAGTAGATCAAGGACAAACAATTCTTTATACAGTGCTGCTTCCTGAAACTTACTTCTCCAGTATCTACAGCTCCTATATTTTCATTGCTTCTTAACTGGTCTCCATGAGAAATGTGCCCAATAAACTAAATACTCCAGCTTGGGGTGGAGACATCATTAGTGTATTGCACATTCATCTGCTGCTGAATCTGACTCCTCCAAATTCATGGCACCTGAGCAGAGAGTGTTTTCTGTTCTTTCATGGAAAGAACTCTACAGAACTCCCTTAAAAATTAAAAAATATATATACTACATGAACATCTATCAAAGGGAATGGAAAAATAGGACAATGTTGGTTACTAGAGGGTGTGGATTTTCTCAGATAAACATGTATGTTCAGAGTTTCACTCAAGAATCTGCCTTTTAACCTCACCCTCCTAGGCCAGGGCTCTTTCTTGAGCCATATGTAAAGAGGTTTTAGGTGGAAAAGCAGCATAGGGAAAATATACCCAGGACCCATTATAATGTTTCTCCTTTCTCCATTATGCCAGAAAGAAAAAATGAATGTTTCGGTGTTTTAAATGCAAAATATAATATTTACTGTATTAAAATGAATACTTTATATGTGACATGGAACATTTGTTATTTTTTACAGAAAATTGTTCTCTTGATTTATAATATCAGCTAATCATCCATTGCACCAACAGGATTAGTTTATCATCAGGACGTAAGTATTGGGGAATTGTGTCTAATAGCTCTCAAACCCTTGAGGGGCCAGTCACCTCTGTTGGTCATGGAATGGATTCATCAGATATAAGGAGACCCTTGAACACTGCATTATGTGATTATATTTCTCACTAGTCACAGAAAATAAACTTTGTACCAAAGACCTCTAGCCAGTGNGCCTCTCCATCTTCTGTACCAGCAGGCCCTGGCTGGGAGTCTGAGGCTTGGCCATGCTCTTACCAACAGGAGCTCTAGGGACAGCTCTTGCTTGATTCTCTATAACAGGGACTGTGTAGCCTAGTTGGCGTTAATAGCAGGGTCAGCTGTACACTACGGTCCACAAGCAGGGCCACATCCTTTGCTAGGATGTCAACCTATTCCAGAGCCATGAGCAATTGAGAGGGTCAGGGCACCAGGGTGCTGAGGAGACAAAGAAGCAACACTTGCCAGCAAGGAGAGATAGAAAGGTGTTGCACTTGTGAGCTCCAGTAAAGCGGCCCTTCTGCAGAGGACATTGACTGATGGGAAATAAAACACTTCATCCTCCCCAATATGCTACCTCTAGTCCAGTGCAAGCATTCATCACTAGAGGGGACAGACATCTACTTATCTATGATCTATCTCTGATTCATATATCTATCATCTATCTATCTATCTATCTATCTATCTATCTATCTATCTATCTATCTATCTACCTACCTACCTACCTACCTATCTTCTGTCTACTTACCTATCTATCTGTATCTGAAACAGGGGCTTATTGTGTAGCCCAGGCTCACCTCACATTCAGAACAGTCCTCCTGTTTCAGCTTCCTGAGTGCTTGATTTACCAACCACTACACATGGGGGCTGTGATGGAAGAGGTTTTTTCCATCAGAGGCCTTAGGAAAACTTAAGAAAAAGGGATGTATCAGTCATGGTACACCTGAGTCACAGAACTTACAGAATTAATCTCTCTTCATGTATGTACATATGTATGTCTGTAGAATTTATTGGAACTTAAATGCTGCAGTCAACATGGATAGCTGTGAATGGAATGTACAAGAATCTAGTAGTTGCTCAGTCCATGAAGCTGGGTGTCTCAGCTAGACTTCTGGATGTGCTGGAATCCTAAGAAGCAGGGTCCAAGGCCAGCAAAGGTGTTGATGTGCTGACAAGATGAGGTCAAGTATGAGAAGAACCAACCTTTCCTTCTTCCATTGTCCTTATGTGGGCTATCAAGCAGAAGGTATGACCCAGATTAAAGGTGTACCTTCCAGCTTAAAGATCTGGATCAAAGCATGCTATCTTCTTACATCAAGATACAGATCACAGGTGTGCCCTTCATTTCTGGATCATAGTTTTTCCAGGTATAGTCAAGTTGACAACCAAGAACAGCCATCATCATCCACTCCTTGTCAGCTTGACACAGAGTCCTATCTCCTTATGTCATGATTAATTACCAAATGAAAAACAATAAGCAGGTCATAACAATACCTAAACATATAATAACTATTCCACATACATCCAGAAATGTATCCTACATTTAGAATGGTGGTAATGTCCCTTNGNAAACATTTTCTACTGTCTCAAACTTCCATATGAAAACCATTGGTGGTCTCTTAATTGATCTTACAACATGTGCTATTCAGCTTTAATTTGTGAAAAAAATGTATCAATTTCTCACTAATAATAATTTGTTTTTTCACTTGGTGCCTGTACACTTGTACCAAGCAATATTCTCCCCCTGCAAAATGGTGGATTTGCATTTTGTCAGCTTTGCTTTTAAAGGTACAAGTCATCTTTAAGAAGCCACTGTGACTGATCCCGTATCTGATTTCGGTGTAAGTGAAGGGGGAACTAATGCAGTCACTCCCTCAGGGAGTGACTAATAGAATGAACTATCTATTCATTTGCTGGGGTGGAGAAGAAAAATCCCACAGCACGGGCAAGCGACTAGGAGCTTAAACTTTATAANGGGCAGATTCTGTTAAGCTGTCANGTTCTCTTACCTGCCTGTGTGGCAAGCATTTCCCCAGCAGGAGATTTCCTTGTGATTTCACGCCATGCTTCCAGGAGGAGCAATCACTATGTCTGCAAGGGAGTTAGACTGTCTGAGAGAGCTCATGTTCCCAACAGGCTAGCTAGGACACTGACCTTCAACCTGCAGTTACTCTGACCTGCTGAGTATGTCATAAACGATTCATGAGTGGGCGGGCCGAGGCTCCTGCTCCTCCTTTCTGCTTCTACTATGCCTGTGCTACCTTGTTCTCTGGCTGAGGGAAAGGAAGCACCTTCTGTGGTGAGAGTACAGGGAGTGGAAGGAGGTTCCAGACACCCCGCTGTCCAGGGAACTGAAGGTGGAGGCTGCACCGGTCTGGGGCCTGGTCTCCTGGAAAAGGAAATACAGAGAGAGTGTCGGGCAAGCTGCTTCTGCTGGGAGGGCAGCACCAACCGCCTGTGGTGGAGACTTCAGGGGCTCTTGGAGGAACCTGGGCCCAGTTTGTTGATGCACAAGGCCTGGGGGGACCTGAAGGTGAGAGGATTCATAACAGATTGAGGAGCAGAATTCCATCTCAGTAACTTGGATGCAGGCGTACAGGCAAGTATGCAGTGGTTTCTGTTAGTTGTGTATGTGTATGTTAGTTCTGTTAGTTAGGGCTGCTGGGTGCACGCTGGATTGCCTAAGTGAGTGTGTGGATGTAGGTATGTATAGCATGTATAATTATGCACACATATGTATAAATTTTATTGCCTTTCTGAACTCTGACAGTTAAAAAATAACTCTTTGAGTCGAACTGTTTTCTTTAAAGACAGATTGCATCTGCTTGTATAGGATAGCCCTGGCTGTTTTTCATTGTCCCCGCACTGTTGAGTTTGCCCTTTCTTACCTTCCCTGTGAAACACAAAGGGTCAGATATGGGAAAAGAAGTCTTGGAACACATAATCCATCCATAGTTACTGTTCCATCCCAGACTGGTCAGAGCCTGCATAATTTCTTACTACCCTTAAAGTCAACTTGCCTCAAGAACTTTCTCAGGTGGCTTCAAAAGCCGACTTGAAAGTTCATTCAGTCTTTTTAGCTACAGACACCCAGGTGCCCCTCTGGATCCGTTTAGTGTCAACTTACTGGATCTTTCTGGCCAACTTTCAAGAGTTCAGCTTCCCCATTGACCCGTTTCAGCTGACTTAGTTTCTCAAAGAGATCCATCAACCTGTCTTTGTTTTCTGTGAGGAATGGATCAGTAGTAAACTTACATTTCTCCCAGTGATACCAGCATAAGTTTCCTGCACACATGTGCCTTATTGTTGATAGTCCCTTTTTTCTTCAGATGTCCAGCTCAGTCCCATCCAAGAAATGCAGAGTGTCTGGACCCGACTCTACGGCAGATTCTTACTGGTCTCCTAGCTATTCTGCGATGATTGGCACACCCCCAGGGCCAAGCAGAGTGAGTTATCTGACTCTTACAGACTTTCTGGGTGGAAACAATAGCTGGGAGTGCTGAACTACCTCTGTCTTTGCATATGGCCATTTCCTGTTACTGTTTTATCTCCCCTGAAACTCTGTGTTGGTTTAGGGAATGTCAAAAAACAAGGAAATGGACATAGACAAAAGCCTTTACTCTCAACACCTGTGAGTGGTATCTAGGAAGGGAGATGGAGAGTGGGGAGGATGCAGAGTCCCTCAGGTCCTTACATGGAGTTCTTTCCTGACAGATATGTACCAGGTTATGAGACACATGAAGCACCTCCAGAATTGCAGTGTACTGATCTCAGGCCTGCAGGGTCTGGGTGTGGAAATTGCCAAGAATATCATCCTTGGTGGGGTCAAGGCTATCACTCTCCATGTCCAGGGCACTGTCCAGGGAGCTGTTCTGTCTTCCCAGGTGTCTCCTTTTGGCTTCTCTTTGCCTAGGCTCCAGCTTGTGTACTGCATGTGTTTCATCCATTTATTTCTCCACCCTGTCCTCAGTTGTACCTGTGAGAGAAGATATTGGCAAAAACTGACCTGAGATATCCCAACTGCTCCTTGTGGAACTCCAGCAGTCACGTTCCTGTGTGCACATACACTCGACCCCTACGGGAGGAATTCCTTGGTGGTTTTCAGGTATCTGGAAGCCCTGTGCCTTATACTTTCTTTCATCTCATTTGTCCATGGGCTGTCTCAGTGTGTCAAGCTTTGTGCTGGGAAATTAGGGGCCTTAGGCTACAGTGAGAGCTTCCAGGCAGGCAGATTCCTATGTAGCAGGATGTTGTGTTATAGTGAGCTTTGGAGCAGACCACCTGTATATGTAATTCCCAAACCTTGTACAAGCTGGTGTAATGAGAGGAAATCCAGACTGACTGAGATTTCACTCTTAGTGTGTGTAACCTGGCTATTGATCACCAGCAGTTCATTTTCTCCAGGTAAATTAACTTGACCAGGCTTCAGACCTTGTTCATGCAGCACCACTCTTATTCTTTCTACACTTGGGAGTGTTGTTTAAAAGCTCTTATCTGTCCCTTGAGTCTGAAAGCCTTGAGCCTTGTGTGTTCCCATGGCAGTGGCCCAGCCAGACCAGCCTGTGTGTTATTTGCATCCCCCTTGTCAACTTTTGTCTTTAGTTTTCTACCTAAACCCAAGTGTGAGCTTGTTGGTCTTTACAGGTGGTGGTTCTTACCAATATTCCTTTGGAATATAGCTGCAGGTGGGTGAATTCTCTCATAGCCATGGAATCAAGCTGGTGGTTGCAGACAATCAGGGCCTAGTTAGGTGATTGCTTGCCCTTTGCCTGTCTAACTCCTGCCAAACATTGGCAGAGAGTCAACCCAAGCCTTCTTCTCCTTCTCCACCAACCAGATCTGAGTTAAGCTTCTTTGCTTTTCCTGTGTGCTGTGAGCATCAATCATCTGATCTGCTCCAGTACCTTGAATGCTGGAAGGCCCTGAGCTTGGTCCAAAGGTCCACTCCTGTTGCCCCTCCCTAGACAACTCGTCTGTGATTTCAGAGATGTAAAGTTTGTCACCAATTCAACTTCGAATCAGCCCCTCTGTGCCATGGTTTCCATGATCACTCAATTAAGGATGTCAGCCCCATAGGTTCTAAGCAGAGGTGGGCAGTGATTGTTCTTTTTTTTCTACTTTTTTCCTGTTTTCTGCCTACCATTCTGCTTTCTCTGTCCTCTCCTTCCTTTCTTACTTTTTCTTGATGTTTTCCTTTTCCTGGCTTTCATTGTTTTCACCCTTTTCTTCTCTCGCCTTTGCTTTCCCCTCCCCTTTCTGACAGTTGAACTTGGGAACCTGTCACTAATGGGTGAGGACCCTATGGCTGAGCTAGCCACTAGTTGACCATACCTGTTGGCAGGCTGCCCTAGATTGTAAGTCCTGTTTATATTTTTTTTATTTTTTGTGTGGTTGTTGTTGTTTGTTTGTTGTTGAGTTTGAGACATTCTCAGTAATGTAGTTAAGACTAGCCTTGAATGGAAGAGGTTGGTTGTTCTGCCTTAGCTCCCATGACTACAAGCATGCCTCACTGTGTGGGGCTTAACTTTTAGTGATTTTGTCCCAACCAGAAGAGTCTGGGCATCATCATCTGCTTGGAGGAATCATGGCATAGATTTGAGGGTGGTGAGTTTGTCTGTTTTATGGAAATTCAGGGCATGAGTAAACTCAATGGCATTGGTCCCACAGAGATCCAAGTTTTGGGTATGGCAAGCCTGGGGAAGGAGGGTGAGGAGTGCTAGCCCAGAACAGAGGGAAAGATGGCTCTCTGTGGTATGGGCTGTCTCAGAAGCCAACAGATCACTGTAAAACTTGCCAAGTAGACAGACAGGCCTTATCTCAAACTTGGCATTGACTTACCTCTTTCCTGCTGAGTGCTGGGATTAAAGTCATGCACCACCAGGCCCTGATACAACACTGCCCTTTTACTTGTGCCTCCCCCCACCCCCACACTTCCTTGTTTCTTTCTCGGGAAGCCAGACTGCTGCTTGTCCAACAGCCCATTTATTCTTAAAAGTTTATTGACACCCCTCATCTTGGTTGTATTTTAGGCAATTCAGTGTTCTCTGTTAAGCTTTAAAAGGATTAAGCTCCTTTCCAGTATGTAAAATTGGTAAACTAGGTTCTGTCAGATAGGGCCTGGGATAATGGTTCACTTTGCAAAGATGCTTCGCTTTGTAAGCATTGGGACAGTGATTGAATTTAGAATAGCCATGTAAAATGCTGTTATGTGTTTGGGCATGGCAGTACATGCAGGTAACACCAGAAATGGGGGCAGAGACAGATGGATCCTGAGGGCTTGCCTCGGTCACCCTATACTCTTCCCTGAGAAAGAATCTGAAGGCAATAAAGAAGGGAGGAAAGAAGAATTAAGGAGCATCATCTGCAGTACTTTAAACAGTTAGCATATGCACTTGTCCAGGCACAGTGAATCTTGACAAAGGTGTGAGACTAACAAAGCTTCTGTGCACACATTGTCCCTTAAATTCAGAAACTTTGTGAAAACTAAGGTGAGACCTGTAAGTTCAAAGGCCGTCAGAGTAGCATGATGTTTGATACTATTTATAGATGCAAGATAATTGTGTTATATATTTGATGTTGGCTTTGGTTGTACTGGCATGCTGAACTTTATTCCTAAAAGATTAATCTAGCTAAACTTGGGTCTCAGTCAGCTCTTTTGTATTGTCCAGACTTGAATGGAAGGGATTACTGAGTAGTCAAGGGGATCCCTTTCTTCTCAGAGAACTTTCTGCATGTGGTTGGAACTGAGTAGTCATCGATTAGACAGGACTGAAGAATGCTCTTACAAGTTGTTTTGTATGTAGCCCTCCACCCCTGGGATATGTGGATATGAACTATTTGTCAGAATGGAAAATTTGGTGCAATGTGGATGATGCCTAGTAATCCTGGCACTGAAGAGATGGACACAGGAGGATTTGACATCCAAGCCCAACCTTAGCTACAGAGTATGAGGCCAGCCTGGGCTCTGTGAACACCTGTGTTCACATCAAGAAACGGATGAAGACAATTGCTTTTGTTTTGAACATGTATAGCTTTTTCTTCTCACTCACTAAATAGTAGTAACAGAGTGTACATTAATAGAGCAAGTTGATTGTTACTTGTTGTGCAGTCACAAGTACCTGTCTTTGAGGCCCAGAATGTCTGTAAGAAAAGTTAGGTGCTATGGCATCTATCTGTATCTGAAAGCATAATGCTTGGGAGATATAAACATGTAGGTTTCTTTTTGTCTTTTTTTAAATTTATTTAAGTGTGTGTGTGTATGTTTGGTTGTGTGTGTGCATGCCTATGTTGTCCCATGCACATATTGTTCCCATTTTAGGATGCCCTGGAGTGAGCAGTACTGCACTCATGAGCTGCCAATGTAGGTATTGGGAACGTAAACTTCTCTCTCCTTTAGAGAAAGCAGGAAACACTCTCAACCAAGGAGGTATTTATTGGTCAGAGGGGGACTACGGTTACCTCCCTGTTTTGATTTTCTGAGTTGAAACAGAAGCCAGATGTACCTTCTTTCCTAGCACCCACATTGTGAAGCTGGATAAGTGAGTCTGCAGTCATTCTGGTGGCAATGGGTAGACCTACCTTTAAACTCGGAATCCTCCGAAATAACTTCTGAAGTGCTTGGATGAAAGTTGTGTACTCCACGGCCGATGGTGGGCGTGGCTTGTATATGTGCGTGTTGTTTTTGTGTGTGTGTATGTGTATATATGTGTGTGTGTGTTTTCTTCCCCTATGTCTGAGTAAAGCTTGCTGAAAAAAAAAAACCTGAAGTCCAGGACTTGGAACATATGGTTTCTGTGCTTTGGTTTAGATTGTGCATTGGTCTTTGGAGAGTGGCAGGGGAATTGCCATGACCTGGCAGTCTGCCTCATCTTTTTCCTCTTTCAGGCCCCTCCACATTTAGTATCTCTGATACCTCTGGCTTCTCTGACTACATCCGTAGAGGCTTGTCAGTCAAGTGCAAGATACATTTTGTGAGTAGTGTCAGCATGCGGTTGTAAGTCGATGCACTCCTGTTTTGGAGATTACTGGGTTGTATACATCTGGTCTTGATGCTCCGTTATCCACAGAAACCTCTGCTCACCTCCTTGTCAGAGCCAGAGTATGTGGTAACTGATTTTGCTAAGTGTTGTCACCCTGCTCAGCTGCACATTGGCTTCCAGGCCCTGCATCATTTCTATTATCAACACAGTCGCCTTCCTGGGCCCCATAATGAGGTAAGTGTGTGGGAAGCCAGCCAGAAACCCTGGATTTTATTGTCTGTTCCCTGTGCCTATTCTTCATCCAGTAGGGCAGGATGGGTTCTCTCTTGGTTCCTTGTGTCCAACCAGGAGGAGGCAGCAGAAATGGTGCGCTTAGCACATGTTGTGTGTGAATGTTCAAGCATTGCCATCAGTTCTGCAGGATTGCTTGGACATAGACTTCATCCGGAAATTGGCATATGTAACTGCTGGGGATCTGGTACCCACAAATGCCTTCTTTGGTGGTTTGGCTACCCAGGAGGTCATGAAGGTCAGCAGGGCTGGGAAAGGGTGTGGACTGTTGTGCCCTTCTGATTCCATCATTGTCTCTTAGTTGCTTTCACTACCAGCAACTGTAACTGCTGACAGTGCTCTTTCCCCAGGCTTGTTCTGGAAAGTTTATGCCCATTAAGCAGTGGCTGTACTTTGATGCTCTGGAATGTCTCCCTGAGCACAAAGTGGCTTTCATGGAA
>LZPO01097456.1:35613-47449 GCA_001675575.1 Neotoma lepida
CAATAGAGGGCGCCAGTGCTTGTTTGCAGAACCAGCCTCCGGCACTAGAGGGTGCCAGTGCTTTCCTGTAGTGCCAGTTTCCCGCACTAGGGGGTGCCAGTGCTTCCCTCCAGAATCAGTTTCCGGCAACTGAGTGCTCCAGTGCTTTCTTGCAGATCCAGTTTCCGGCACCAGAGGGCACCAGTGCTTTCCTGCAGACTAGTTAGCGGCACCAGAGGGCGCAATTGCTTTCCTGCAGAACTAGTTTCAGGCACTAGTGTGATCCAGTGCTTTCCTGCAGAACTAGTTGTTTCCGGCACTGGAGGCCTGCAGTGCTTTTGTGCAGAACTAGTTTCCAGCACTAGAGGGCTCCAGTATTTTCCTGCAGAAGTAGTTGTTTCCGGCACTAGAGACCTCCAGAGCTTTCATGCAGAACAAATTTTCGGCACTAGTGGGCTACAGTGCTTCCCTGCAGAGGTAGTTTTTTCTGGCAATAGAGGGTGTCAGTGCTTTCCTCCAGTACCAGTTTCCGACAATTGAGGGCTCCAGTGCTTTCCTGCAGAACCAGTTTCGGGCACTAGAGGGCTCTAGTGCTTTCCTGTAGGACCAGTTTCCGGCACGAGAGGGGTCCAGTTCTTTTCTGTAGAACGAGTTTCCAGCACTAGAGTGCGCCATTGTTTCCTGCAGAATTAGTTTCCGGTACNACAGGGCGACAGTGCTTTCATGGGGAAAAAGTTTCTGGCACTAGCGGGTGCCAGTAATTTCCTGCAGAACCAGTTTACAGCAAGAGAGGGCGCCAGTGTTGCCTGCAGAACCAGTTTTCCGCACTAGCGGGAGCCATTTCTTACCTGCAGAACCAGTTTCCGGCACAAGAGGGCACCAGTGCTTTCCTGTAGAATAATTTCCCCCACTAGGGGTCCAGTGCTTCCCAGCAGAACCAGTTTCCGGTACTAGAGTGCTCCAGTGCTTTCTTGCAGAACCAGTTTCCGGCACTAGAGGGGGCCAGTGCTTTCCTGAAGACTAGTTTCCGGCACGAGAAGGCTGCATTCCTTTCCTGCAGAATTAGTTTCGGGCACTAGTGTGCTCAAGTGCTTTCCTGCAGAACTGGTTGTTTCCGGCAATGGAGGCCTCCAGTGCTTTCCTGTAAAACAAGTTTCCAGTTCTAGAGGGCGTCAGTGCTTTCCTGCAGTAGCAGTTTCTGGAACTAGAGGGCGCCAGTGCTTTCCTGCAGAACCCGTTTACGGCACTAGAGGGCTACAGTGCTTTCATGGAGAAAAAGTTTCTGGCACTAGACGGCGCCACTGCTTTCCTGCGGAACCAGTTTCGGCACTAAAGGGCGCCAGTGTTTTCCTGCAGAACCAGTTTCCGTCTCTAGAAGGCTCCAGTGCTTCGCTCCAGTACCAGCTTCCGGGAACAGTGGGCACCAGTGCTTTCCTACAGTACCAGATTCCAGCATTAGAGGGCGCCAGTGCTTTCCTGCAGTACCAGTTTCCGGCACTAGAGGGCGCCAGTGCTTTCCTCCAGAACCAGTTTTCCGCACTATTGGGCGCCAGTGCTTCCATGCAGAACCAGTTTCCGGCATTACAGGGCTCCAGTGTTTTCCTGCAGAACCAATTTCCGACACTAGAGGGTGCCAATGCTTTCCTGCATAACAAGTTTCCAGCATTAGAGTGCTACAGTGCTTCCCTGCAGAAGTAGTTGTTTCCGGCACTAGAGGGCATCAGTGCTTTCCTGCAGTAGCAGTTTCCGGCACTAGAGTGTACCAGTGCATTACTGCAGTACCAGTTTCCGGCACTAGAACGCTGCAGTTCTTTCCTGCAGTTCCAGTTTCCCGCACAAGAGGGCGAAAGTGCTTTCCTGTGGAACCAGTTTCCGAAAATAGAGGGCGCCAGTGCTTTCCTGTGTGACCAGGTTCCGGCACTAGAGGGCAGCAGTGATTTTCTGCAGAACTAGTTGTGTCCAGGACTAGAGGGTTCCAGTGCTTTCCTGCAGAATTAGTTGTTTCNGACACTAGAGGGCTCCAGTGCTTTCCTGCAAAACTAGTTACGGCACGAGAGTGCACGAGTGTTTTCCTGCAGAACCAGTTTCCAGCACTAGAGTGCGGCAGTGATTTCCTCCAGAAACAGTTTCCGGCACTAGAGGCCTCCAGTGCTTTACGGCAGAACCAGTCTCTGGCAGTAGATGGCACCAGTGCATTACTGCACCACCATTTTGCAGCAGAATAGTGCGCCATTGCTTTCCTGCAGTACCAGTTTCCGGCACGAAAGGGCACCAGTGCTTTCCTGCATGACCAGTTTCCGGCACTAGAGTGTGCCAGTGCTTGCCTGCAGTACCAGCTTACGGGAATAGAGGACGCCCTTGCTTTCCTGCAGTACCAGATTCCAGCATTAGAGGGAGCTAGTGCTTTCCTGCAGAAACCGTTTCTGGCAATAGAGGGCGACAGTGCTTTCCTGCAGTACCAGTTTCCCGCACTAGGGGGCAACAGTGCTTTCCTGCATTACCAGTTTCCCGCACAAGAGAGCGCCCATGCTTGCCTGCAGAACTATTTTCTGGCAACACAGGGCACCGCTGCTTTCCTGCAAAACCAGTTTCCGGCACTAGAGGGCAACAGTGCTTTTTTGTGAAACCCATTTCCGGCACTAGAGGGCGACAGTGCTTTCATGGAGAAAATTTTCTGTCACTAGTGGGTGCCAGTGTTTTCCTGCAGAAGCAGTTTCCGACACTAGAAGTTTTCAGTGCTTTCCTGCAGAACTAATATCCGGGACGGGAGGGCTCCAGTGCTTTCCTGCCGAAAACAGTGTCCTTCATTAGAGAGCTTCATTGCTTTCCTACAGAAACAGTTTCCCGCATTACATGGCACCAGTCCTGCTTTGCAGGTCCACTTTCCGGCACTAGAGGGGGCCAGTGCTTTCTTGCAGAACCAGTTTCCCGCACTAGATCGCGCCAGTGATTTCCTGCAGTACCAGCTTCCAGGAATAGAGGGCACCAGTGCTTTCCTGCAGTACCAGTTTCCAGCATTAGAGGGCGCCAGTGCTTTCCTGCAATACCAGTTTCCGACACTAGAGAACACCAGTGCTTTCCTGCAGTACCAGTTTTCCGCACGAGAGGGTGCCAGTGCTTTCCTGCAGAACCAGTTTCCGGCACTAGAGGGCGACTGTGTTTTCCTCAGTACCAGTTTCCGGCACTAGAGGGCGTCAGTGCTTTCTTGCAGTAGGAGATTCCAGCACAAGAGGGTGCCAGTGCTTTTCTGCAGTACAAGTTTCCGGCAATACAGGGCGCCAGTGCTTTCCTGCAAAAGCAGTTTTCGGCACTAGAGGGCACCAGTGCTTTCCTTCAGTACCAGTTTCCCACACAAGAGGGCGACAGTGCTTTCATGGAGAAAAAGGTACTGCCACTAAGGGGCACCAGTTCTTTCCAGGTTCTGGCACTAGAGGTTTTCAGTGCTTTCCTGTAGGACCAGTTTCCGGCACGAGAGGGCACCAGAGTTTTCCTGCAAAAGTAGTTGTTTCCTGCACTAGAGGGCGCCAATGCTTTCCTGCAGAACTAGTTGTTTCCTACACTAGAGGGCTCCAGTGCTTTCCTGCAGAACTAGTTATGGCACTAGAGGACGCCAGTGCTTTCCTGCAGAACCCGTTTCCGGCAATAGAGGTCGCCAGGCTTTCCTGCAGAACCAGTTTCCGGCACTAGTGTGGAGTGCTTCCCTGGAGAACAAGTTTCCGTTACTAGAGGGCGGGAATGATGTCTTACAGAACCACTTTTGAAACTTTAGGGCTCCAGAGCTTTCCTACAGAACCAGTTTCTGGCATTAGAGGGTGCCAGTTCTTTCTTGCAGAACCAGTTTCCGGCACTAGAGGGCTCCATTGCTTTCCTGCAGGACCACTTTCTTACACTAGAGCGCACCAGTGCTTCCCTGCCGAACCAGTTTCNAGTTTCCGGCACTAGAGGGCTCCATTGCTTTCCTGCAGGACCACTTTCTTACACTAGAGCGCACCAGTGCTTCCCTGCCGAACCAGTTTCCGGCAATAGAGTGTGTCAGTACCCTCCTGCAGAACCAGTTTCCAGCACTGGAAGGCTGCAGTGCTTCCCTGCAGAAGTAGTTGGTTCCGGCACTAGAGGGCTCCAGTGCTTTCCTGCAGAACGAGTTTCCCGGCAAAAGTGGGAAACTCCAGATACTGCAGAAACCAGTATCTGGCACTAGAAGGCTTCAATGCTTTCCTGCAGAACCTGTTTCCTGCGCTAGAGGGCGCCAGTGCTTTCCTTCATAACCAGTTTCCGGGACTAGAGGGTGCCAGTGCTTTCCTGCCGAACCAGTTTCTGGAACTAGAGGGTTTCAGTGCTTTCCGGCAGAACCAGTTTCCGGCACTAGAGGGCTACAGTGCTTCCCTGCAGAAGTAGTTGTTTCCTGAACTAGAGGGCTCCAATGCTTTCCTGCAGAAACCAGTTTCTGGCACTAGAGGTCTTCAATGCTTTCCTGAAGAATCAGTTTCCGGCACTGGAGTGAGCCAGTGCTTCCCTGCACAACCAGTTTCCGGCACTAGAGGGCTCCAGTGCTTTCCTGCACAACCCGTTTCCAGCACTAGATGGCGCCAGAGCTTTCTGGCAGAACTAATTTCGGGCACCAGAGGTCTCCATTGCTTTCCTGCAGAACCAGTTTCCAGCAATACAGGGCGCAAGTAATTTCCTGAAGAACCAGTTNACAGCACTAGAGGGCGCCAGTGCTTTCCTGCAGAACTATTTTCTGGCACTAGAGGATTCCAGTGCTTTCCTGAAGAACCAGTTTCCGGCACTAGAGAGCTAGAATGCTTTCCTGCGTAACTAGTTGTTTCCGGCACTAGAGGGCTCCAGTGCTTTCCCGCAGAACCAGTCTCTGGCAGTATAGGGCACTAGATTATTACTGCACAACCAGTTTCTGGCACAAGAGGTTGCCAGTGCTTTCCTGCATACCAGCGTTCAGGACTAGAGGGCGCCAGTGCTTTCATGCAGAACCAGTTTCCGGTACTAGAGTGCGCCATTGTTTCCTGGAGAAACAGTTTCTGGGACTAGAAGGCACCAGTGCTTCCCTGTAGGACCAGTTTCCGACAATAGAGGGTCCTGGTGCTTTCCTTCAGAACAAGTTTCCGGCACTAGGGGCGCCAGTGCTTTCCTGCAGTACCAGTTTCTGGCACTAGAGGGCAACAGTGCTTTCATGGAGAAAGTTTCTGGCACTAGAGGGCGGCAGTGCTTTCATTTCAGAACCAGTTTCCGGAACTATAGAATGCCTGTTTTCCTGCAGTACCAGTTTCCGGCATTAGAGGGCGTTCGTGTTTTCTTCCAGTACCAGTTTTCAGCACTAGAGGGCGCCAGTGCTTTCCTGCAGTACCAGTTTCCAGCACTGGAGGGCGTCAATGTTTTCTTGCAGTACCAGTTTCCGGCACTAGAGGGCGCCAGTGCTTTCCTGCAGGACCAGTTTCCGGTAATAGAGGGTGCTGGTGCTTTCCTGCAGAACAAGTTTACGGCACTAGGGGGCGCCAGTGCTTTCCTTNACTAGGGGGCGCCAGTGCTTTCCTTTCAGAACCAGTATCCGGAACTAGAGGGCGCCTGTCTTTCCTGCAGTACCAGTTTCCGGCATTAGTGGGCGTCAGTGCTTTCTTCCAGTACCAGTTTTCAGCACTGGAGGGCGCCAGTGCTTTCCTGCAGTACCAGTTTCCGGCACTAGAGGGTGTCAATGCTTTCTTGCAGTACCAGTTTCTGGCACTAGAGGGCGCCAGTGCTTTCCTTTCAGAACCAGATTCTGGAACTAGAGGGCGTCTGTCTTTTCCTGCAGAACCAGTTTCCGGGATTACAGGGCAGCAGTCCTTCCCTGTAGAACCAGTTATTGGCACTAGAGGGTGCCATTGATTTCCTACAGAACTAGTTTTGGCACTTGATGGCTCCAGTGCTTTCCTGCTGCACCAGTTTCTGGCAAAAGAAAGCGCCTGTGTTTTCCTGCAGTAACAGTTCCCGGCATTAGAGGGCGTCAGTGCTTTCTTCCAGTACCAGTTTTAGAACTAGAGGCCGCCAGTGCTTTCCTGCAGAACCCGTTTCCAGCACTAGAGTGCTACAGTGCTTTCCTGCAGAACTAGTTGTTTCCGGGACTAGAGGGTTTCAGTGCTTTCCTGCAGAAATAGTTGTTTCCAGCACCAGAGGTCTCCAGTGTTTTCCTCCAAAACCAGTTTCTGGCACTAGAGGGCGCCAATGTTTTCCTGCAGAACAAGATTCCGGCACTAGAGGGCGCCAGTACTTTCCTGTAGTACCAGATTCCGGCACGAGGGGGCGCCAGTGCTTTCCGGCAGAACCAGTTTCCGGCACTAAAGGGCGCCAGTGCTTTCCTGCAGTACAAGTTTCCCGCATAACAGTGGGACAGTGCTTTCATGGAGAAAAAGTTTATGGCACTAGAGGGCGCCAGTGCTTTCCTGCAGACAAAGATCCGGCACTATAGGGCTCCAGTGCTTTCCTGCAGAAACCATTATCCGGCACTGGATGGCTTTAATGCTGTCCTGCAGAACCAGTTTCCGGCATTACGGGGCACCAGTCCGTCACTGCAGAACCAGTTTCCGGCACTAGAGGGCACCAGTGCTTCCATGCAGAACCAGGTTCCGGCACTAGAAGGCTGCAATGCTTTCCTGCAGAACCAGTTTCCGGCAGTGGAGGGCTCCATTGCTGTACTGTACAATCAATTTCCGGTACTAGAGTATGCCAGTGCTTTCCTGAAGTATTAGTTTCCGGCACTAGAGAGCGCCAGTGCTTTCCTGCAAAAGTAGTTGTTTCCGGCACTAGAGGGCTTCATTGCTTTCCTGCAGAACTAGTTTCATGCAATAGAGGGCTACAGTGCTTCGCTGCAGAAGTAGTTGTTTCCGGGACTAGAGGTTTCCAGTGCTTTCCTGCAAAACTAGTTGTTTCCGACACTAGAGGGCGCCACTGCATACCTGCAGAACTAGTTGTTTCCAGCACTAGAGGTCTCCATCGCTTTCCTGCTGAACCAGTTTCCAGCAATAGAGGGTGCCAGTGCTTTCCTGCAGAACCAGGCTCCGGCACTAGCGGGGGACAATTCTTTCATGGAGAAAAAGTTTCTGGCACTACAGGGAGCCAGTGCTTTCATGCAGGACCAGTTTCCTGCACTAGAGGGCGCCACTGTTTTCTTGCAAAAAACATTTCTGGCACTAGATGTGGCAAGTGCTTTATGCAGTACCAGCTACCGGGAATAGAGGGCGCCTCTGCTTTCCTCCAGTACCAGATTCCAGCACAAGAGGGCGCCAGGGATTTCCTGCAGTACCAGTTTCCGGCACTAGAGGGTGCCAGTGCTTTCCTGCAGTACAAGTTTCTGGCACTAGAGGGCGCCAGTGCTTTCCTGCAGAACCAGTTACCGCCAATAGAGGGCGCTGGTGCTTACCTGCAGCATCATTTTCCGGCACTAGAGGGCGACAGTGCTTTTAGGGAGAAAACGTTTAGGGCACTATAGGGCGCCAGGGATTTCCTGCAGAACTAGTTGTTTCCGGGACTAAAGAGCTCAAGTGCTTTCCTGCAGAACTTCTTGTTTCCGACACTAGAGGGAGCCAGTGCTTTCCAGCAGAACTTGTTGTTTCTGGCACTGGACGCCTCCAGTGTTTTCCAGCAGTACTAGTTACAGCACTAGAGGGCGCCAGTGCTTTCCTGCAGAAACAGTTTCCAGCGCTAGAGGGCTCCAGTTTTTTCCCATAAAACCAGTCTCTGGCAGTAGATGGCGCCAGTGCATTATGGCACAACCATTTTGCACACAAAAGAGGGCGCCAGTGCTTTGCTACAGTACCAGTTTCCAGCACGAGAGGGCGCCAGTGCTTTCCTGCTGTACCAGCTTCTGAGAATAAAGGGCGCCATTGCTTTCCTGCAGTACCAGATTCCAGCAATAGAGGGCGCCAGTGCTTTCCTGAAAACTAGTTGTTTCTGACAGTATAGGGCGCCAGAGCTTTCCAGCAGAACTAGTTGTTTCCGGCACTAGAGGGCGCCAGTGCTTTCCTACAGTACCAGTTTCTGGCACGAGAGGGCGCCAGTGCTTTTCTGCACTACCAGCATCCGGGAATAGAGGGCGCCAGTGCTTTCCTACAGTACCAGATTCCAGCACCAGAGGGAGCCAGTGCTTTCCTGCAGTACCAGATTCCAGCATTACAGGGCAGCAGTCCTTCCCTGCAGAACCAGTTTCCGGCACTAGAGGGTGCCAATAATTTCCTACAGAAATAGTTTTGGCACTTGATGTCTCCAGTGCTTTCCTGAAGAAACAGTTTCCGGCACTAGAGGGCACCAGTGCTTTCCTGCAGTACCAGCTTCCGGGAATAGAGGACGCCAGTGCTTTCCTGCAGTACCAGATTCCAGCACTAAGGGCGCCAGNNNNTCCAGTGCTTTCCTGCAGTACCAGTTTCCGGCACGAGAGGGCGCCAGTGCCTTCCTGCAGTACCAGTTTCTGGCACTAGAGGGTGCCAATGATTTCCTTCAGTACCAGTTTCAGGCACTAGAGGGCGCCAGTGCTTTCCTGAAGAACCAGTTTCCCGCACAAGTGGATGCCAGTGTTTTCCTGCAGAACCAGTTTCCGGCACTTGAGTGCTACAGTGCTTTCCTGGAGAACTAGTTACAGCACTAGAGGGNACCAGTGCTTTCCTGCAGAAGTAGTTGTTTCCGACACTAGAGGGCGCCAGTGCTTTCCTGCAGAAGTAGTTGTTTGCGGCAATTGAGGGCTCCATTGCTTTCCTGCAGAACTAGTTACGGCACAAGAGGGCGCCTGTGCTTTTTTGAAGAACAAGTTTCTGGTTCTAGAGGGCGCCACTGCATTACTGCACAACCATTTTGCAGCACAAGAGGACACCATTGCTTTCCTTCCGTACCGGTTTCTGGCTCTAGAGGACGCCAGTGCTTTTCTGCAGAACCCGTTTCTGGCACTACAGGGCGACAGTGCTTTCATGGAGAAAAAGTTCCTGGCAATAGGGTGTGCCAGTGTTTTCCTGCAGAACCAGTTTCCGGCACTAGAGGGCGCCAGTGCTTTCCTGCAGTACCAGCTTCCGGGAATAGACGCGCCAGTGCTTTCCTGCAGTACCAGATATCAGCACTAGAGGGCTCCAGTGCTTTCCTGCAATACCAGATTCCGAAACTAGGGGGCATCAGTGCTTTCCTGCAGTAGCAGTTTCCGGCACTAAGGGCGCCAGTGCTTTCTTACAGTGACAGATTCCAGCAATGCAGGGCGCCAGTCATTTCCTGCAGTACCAGTTTCCGGCCTTAGAGGGCGCCAGTGCTTTCCTGCAGTACCAGCTTCTGGGAATAGAGGGCGCCAGTGCTTTCCTGCAGTACAAGTTTCCGGTACTAGAGGGCGCCAGTGCTTTCCTGCAGAACCAGTTTCTGGCACTAGAGGGTGCAAATGATTTGGTGCAGAACCCGTTTCTGGCACTATAGGGTGACAGTGATTTCATGGAGAAAAAGTTTCTGGCACTAGAGTGCGCCAGTGCTTCCCTGCAGAACCATTTGAGGCACTAGAGGGCGCCAGTGTTTCCTGCAGAACCTGTTCCAGGCACTAGACGGCACCAGTTCTTTCCGGCAGTACCAGCTTCCGGCACTAGAGGGCGCCAGGATTTTTTGCAGAACCAGTTTTCATTACTAAAGGGCACTAGTGCTTCCCTGCAGAACCAGTTTCCCTCATTAGAGTGCTCCAGTGCTTTCCTGGAGAACTAGTTACAGCACTAGAGGGCACCAGTGCTTTCCTGTAGAAACATTTCCGTCACTAGAGGGCTCCAGTGCTTTCCCGCAGAAACAGTCTCTGGCAGTAGATGGCGCCAGTCCATTACTGCTCAACCATTTTGCGGCACAAGAGGGTGCCAGTGCTTTCCTGGATTATCAGCTTCCTGGAATAGAGGGCGCCAGTGCTTTCCTGGATGACCAGCTTCCTGGAATAGAGGGNCTGCAGAACCAGTTTCCGGCACTAGAGGGCGCCAGTGCTTTCCTGCAGAACCAGTTTGCCACATTCGTGGGCGCCAGTTCTTTCCTGCAGTGCCAGTTTCCGGCACTAGAGGGTGCCAGTGCTTTCTTGCAGAGCAAGTTTCCGGCACTAGAGGGATCCAGAGCTTTCTTGCAGAACAAGTTTCCGGCACTAGAGGGCGCCAGTGTTTTGCTGAAGTACCAGTTTCCAACAAAAGAGGGCGCCAGTGCTTTCCTGCAAAACCCATTTCTCGCACTAGAGGGTGTCAGTGCTAACCTGCAGAACCAGTTTCCGGCACTAGAGTGATCCAGTGCTTTCCTGCAGAACCAGTTTCCGGGACTAGGTCGCTCCAGTGCTTTTCTGCAGAATGAGTTTCTGGTACTAGAGTGCGCCATTGCTTTCCTGGAGAACAAGTTTCTGGCAATACAGAGCGCCAGTGCTTTCCTGTAGAACCAGTTTCAGGCACTAGAGGGCTCTAATGCTTTCCTGTAGAACCCGTTTCCGGCAGTAGAGGGCTCCAGTGCTTCCCTGCAGAACCAATTTCCGGCACTAGAGGGTGCCAGTGCTTCCCTTCAGAACCAGTTTCCGGCTCTAGAGGGCTCCAGTGCTTCCCTTCAGAACCAGTTTCCGGCACTAGAGGGCTCCAATGCTTTCCTCCAGAACCAGATTCCGGCACTTGAGGGCTCCAGTGCTTTCCTGCAGGACGAGTTTCCAGCACTAGAGGGCGCCATTGCTTTCCTGTAGGACCAGTTCCCGGCCCTAAAAGGTGCCAGTACTTTCCTGAATGACCAGTTTCCAGCACTAGAGGGCTCCAGTGCTTTCCTGGAATAGTAGTTCTTTCTGGCACTAGAGGGCTTCAGTGCTTTCCTGCAGAACTAGTTTCCGGCAAGAGAGGGCTCCAGTGCTTTCCTGCAGAAACCAGTATCTGGCACTAGAGGGCTTCAATGCTTTTGTGCAGAACCAATTTCTGGCACTAGAGTACGCCAGTGCTTTCCTACAAAACCAGTTTCCGGCATTTGTGGGCTCCAGTGCTTTCCTGCTGAACCCGTTTCCTGCAATATAGAGCTCCAGTGTCCTCTTGCAGAACCAGTTTCCAGCACTAGAGGGCTCCAGTGCTTCCCTTCAGAACCAGTTTCCGGCACTAGAGGGCTCCAATGCTTTCCTCCAGAACCAAATCCCGGACTTGAGGGCTCCAGTGCTTTCCTGGAAATGTAGTTGTTTCCGGCACTAGAGGTCTTCAGTGCTTTCTTGCAGAACTAGTTTCCGTCACTAGAGGGCTCCAGTGCTTTCTTGCAGTTTCCTGCAGAACCAGGTTCCGGCAATAGAGTGAGCCGGTGTTTTCCTGCAGAACTAGTTTCCGGCAAGAGAGGGCTTCAATGCTTTTCTGCAGAAACCAGTATCCGGCACTAGAGGGCTTCAATGCTTTTCTGCAGAATCAGTTTTCGGCACTAGAGGGTTCCAGTGCTTTCCTGCAGAACCAGTTTCCGTCACTAGAGAACTACAGTGCTTTCCTGCATAACAAATTTTTTTCGGGAATAGAGGGCTCCAGTGCTTTCCTCCAGAACTAGTTGTTTCTGACACTAGAGGGCGCCAGTACTTTCCTGCAGAACTAGTTTTTTTCTGGCATTGGAGGGCTCCAGTGCTTTCCTGCAGAACTAGTTTCCAGCACTAGTGGACAACAGTGCTTTCCTGCACAACCAGTTTCCATCACTAGAGGGCACCAGTGCTTCCATGCAGAAGCAGTTTCCGGCACCAGAGGACTCCAGTGCTTTCCTGCAGAATCAGTTTCCAACACTTGAGGGCTCCAGTGCTTTCCTGCAAAACCAGTTTCCGGCACTAGAGGACGCCAGTGCTTTCCTGCAGAACCAGTTTCCCTCACTAGAGGGGTCCAGTGCTTTCCTGCAG
>LZPO01097456.1:71986-82617 GCA_001675575.1 Neotoma lepida
TGCAGAACCAGTTTCTGGCACTAGAGTGCTCCAGTGCTTTCCTGCAGAACCAGTTTCTGGCACTCGACGGCGCCAATGATTTCCTACAGAATCAGTTTTGGCACTTGAGGGCACCAGTGCTTTCCTGCAGAACTAGTTTCCGGCACTAGAGGGCTCCAGTGCTTTCTTGCAGAACCAGTTTCCGGCACTAGAACACTAGTGCTTCCCTGCAGAATCATTTTCCAGCACTAGACGTTGCAGTGCTTTCCTACAGAACGAGTTTCCGGCACTAGAGTGCTCCAGTGCTTTCATGCAGAATCAGTTTCTGGCATTAGAGGACGCCAGTGCTTCCCTGCAAAACTAGGTTCCGGCACTAGAGGTCGCGAGTACTTTCCTGTAGAACCAGTTTCCGGAACTAGAGGGCGCCAGTACTTTCCTGCAGAACTAGTTTCCGACACTAGAGGGCTCCAGTGCTTTCCTGCAGAATTAGTTTCTGGCACTAGAGGGTTCCAGAGCTTTCCTGTAGAACCAGTTTCTGGCACTAGAGAGCTACAGTGCTTTCCTGCATAACTAGTTGTTTCCGGGACTAGAGGACTCAAATGCTTTCCTACAGAACTGGTTGTTTTGGACACAAGAGGGCACCAGTGATTTCCTGCAGAACTAGTTGTTTCTGGCACTAGAGGCCATAGTGCTTTCCTGTAGAACCAGTTGCTGGCAATAGAGGGCGCCAGTGCTTTTCTGCAGAACCAGTTTCTGGCACTAGAGTGCTCCAGTGCTTTCATGCAGAACAGGTTTCCGGCCCTAGAGGGCACCAGTGCTTTCCTGCAGAACTAGTTTCTGGCACTAGAGGGCGCTACTGCCTCTATGCAGAACCAATTTCCAGTCATAGAGGGAGCCAGTGCTTTTCTGCAGAACCAGTTTCCGGCATTAGAGGGCACCAGTTCTTTCCTGCAGAACCAGTTTCTGGAACTAGAGGGCTCCAATGCTTTCCTACAGAACCAGTTTCCAGCACTAGAGGGCGCAAGTGCTTCCCTGCAGAAGCAGTTTCCGGCACTACAGGATGCCAGTGCTTACTTGCAGAATCAGTTTCCGGGACTTCAGGGCTCCATTGCTTTCCTGCTGAACCACTTTACGGCACTAGAGGGCACCAGTGCTTTCTTCCAGAACCAGTTTCCGGCACTGGAGTAC
The DNA here is from genome assembly GCA_001675575.1 of Neotoma lepida. NCBI lineage: Eukaryota > Metazoa > Chordata > Mammalia > Rodentia > Cricetidae > Neotoma > Neotoma lepida. The sequence goes on from LZPO01097456.1 coordinate 73,154, forward strand.
TCCAGTTCTTTCAGGATGAACCACTTTCTGTCATAAGAGGGCTCCATTGCTTTCCTGCAGAACCAGTTTCCGGCACTAGAGGTCACTAGCGATTCCCTGCAGAACCAGTTTACGCCACTAGTTCCTGGCATTATAGGGCATCAGTGCTTTCATGCAGAACCAGTGTCTGGCAATAGAGTGCGCCATTGTTTCCTGGAGAACAAGTTTCTGGCACTAGAGGGCGTCAATGATTTCCTACAAATCCAGTTTTTGGCATTAGAGGGTGCCAATGCTTCCCTGCTGCACCAGTATCCGGCACCAGAGGGCTCCAATGCTTTCCTACAGAACCAGTTTCTGGCACTATAGGGGGCTAGTGCCCTGTTGCAGAACCAGGTTCCAGCGCTAGTAGTCTCCAGTGCTTCCCTCAGAACCAGATTGAGCCACTAGAGGGTGCCAGTGCTTTCCTGCAGTACTAGTTTCCAGCACTAGAGGGCACGAGTGCCCTCTTGGAGAACCACTTTCCGGCACTAGTTGCTCAAATGCTTTTCTGCAGAACCAGTTTCCNTCCCTGCAGAACCAGTTTCAGGCACTAGAGTGCGTCATTGCTTTCCTGGCATACCAGTTTCTGTCACTGGAGGGCGCCAGTGCTTTCCTGCAGAACCAGTTTCCAGCACTAGAGGGCGCCAGTGCCCTCTTGGAGAACCACTTTCCGGCACTAGTTGCTCAAGTGCTTTTCTGCAGAACCAGTTTCCGGCACTGGAGGGTGCCAGTGCTTCCCTGCAGAACCAGTTCCCGCCACTAGAGGGTGCCAGTGCTTTTCTACAGAATCAGATTTCGGCACTTGAGGGCTCCAGTGCTTCCCTTCAGAAGCAGTTTCTGGTACTTGAGGTCTCCAGTGCTTTCCTGCAGAACCACTTTCCGGCACTGGAGGTCTCCAGTGTTTTCCTGCAGGACGAGTTTCTGGCACTAGAGGGCTCCATTGCTTTCCTACAGGACCAGTTCCAAGCACTAGAGGGAGACAGTGCGTTCCTGCAGGACCGGTTTCCGGCANTAGAGGGTGCCAGTGCTTTCCTACAGGACCAGTTCCCGGCACTAGAGGGCGCCATTGCTTTCCTGTAGGACCAGTTTCCGGCACTAGAGGGCGTCCATGATTTTCTAGAGAACCAGTTTTGGCACCTGAGGGCTCCAGTGATTTCCTGTAGTACGAGTTTACGGCACTAGAGGAAGCTAGTGCTTTCTTGCAGAACAAATTTCCGGCACTAGAGGGTGCCAGTGCTTTCTTGCAGAACCAGTTTCCAGCACTAGAACACTAGTGCTTCCCTGCAGAACCAGTTTCCAGCACTAGAGGGTCCAGTGCTTTCCTACAGAATGAGTTTCCGACACTAGAGTGCTCCAGTGCTTTCATACAGAACCAGCTTCCGGCATTAGAGGGCGCCAGTGCTTCCCTGCAAAACTAGGTTCCGGCACTAGAGGGCGCCAATGCTTTCCTGCAGTACTAGTTTCCGGCACTACAGGGCTCCAGTGCTTTCCCACAGTACCAGTTTCCCGCACAAGAAGGCACCAGTGTTTCCCTGCAGAAGCAGTTTCTGGCACTAGAGGTCGCGAGTACTTTCCTGCAGAACCAGTTTCCGGAACTAGAGGGTGCCTGTACTTTCCTGCAGAACTAGTTTCCGGCACTAGAGGGTTCCAGAGCTTTCCTGCAGAACCAGTTTCTGGCACTAGAGAGCTACAGTGCTTTCCTGCATAACTAGTTTCCGGCACTAGAGGGTTCCAGAGCTTTCCCGCAGAACCAGATTCTGGCACTAGAGAGCTATAGTGCTTTCCTGCATAACTAGTTGTTTCCAGGACTAGAGGACTCAAGTGCTTTCCTGCAGAACTTGTTGTTTTGGACACAAGAGGGTGACAGTGATTTCCTGCAGAAGTAGTTGTTTCGGGCACTAGAGGGCAGCAGTGCTTTCCTGTAGAACCAGTTGCTGGCAATAGAGGGCGAGAGTGCTTCCATGCAGAACAAGTTTCTNGCTCTAGAGGGTGCCAGTGCTTTCGTGTAGAACAAATTTCCAGCACTACAGGGCACCAGTGCTTTTCTGCAGAACCAGTTTCTGGCACTAGATTGCTCCAGTGCTTTCCTGCAGAACCGGTTTCCGGCACTAGTGGGCTCCAGTGTTTTCATGCAGAATGAGTTTCTGGAACTAGAGGGCTCCAGTGCTTTCCTGAAGAACTAGTTTCTGGCACTAGAGGGCCTTAGTTCTTTCCTGCAGAACCGGTTTCCGGACCTAGAGGGCACCAATGCTTTCCTACAGAACCAGTTACTGGCAATAGAGGGCGCTACTGCTTCCATGCAGAACCAATCTCCAGCCTTAGAGGGCGCCAGTGCTTTCCTGCAGAACCAGTTTCCGGCATTAGAGGGCGCCAGTTCTTTCCTGCAGAACCAGTTTCTGGAACTAGAGGGCTCCAATGCTTTCCTACAGAATCAGTTTCCGGCACTAAAGGGCGCCTGTGCTTCCCTGCAGAACCAGTTTCCGGCACTACAGGACTCCAGTGCTTCCTTGCAGAATCAGTTTCCGGGACTTCAGGGCTACAGTGATTTCCTCAAAACCAGTTTCCGGCACTAGAGGGCTCCAGTGCTTCCCTGCAGAACCAGTTTCCGGCAAGAGGGTGACAGTGCTTTCATGCAAAACCAGTTTCCGAAACTTGAGGGCTCCATTGCTTTCCTGCAGAACCAGTTTCTGGCACTTGAGGTCGCTAGTTCTTACCTGCAGAACCAGTTTCTGGCATTATAGGGCGTCAGTTCTTTCCTGCAGACCCAGTTTTCGGCACTAGAGGACGCCAGTGCTTTCCTGCAGAACCAGGTTCCGACACTAGTTGGCGTCAGTGCCCTCCTGTAGAACCAGTTTCTGGCACTAGAGGTCGCCATTCCTGCCCTGCAGTACCAGTTTCCNGCACTAGAGTGCTCCAGTGTATTCTTGCAGAACCAGTTTCCAGAACTTGAGGGCCCATTGCTTTCCTGTAAGACCAGTTCCCAGTTCTCGAAGGCGCCAGTGCTTTCCTGCAAAACCAGTTTCAGGCACTAGAGTGTGCCAGTGTTTCCCTGCAGAAACAGTTTCNAGCAATAGAGGGCTCCAATGCTCCTGCAAAAAAGTTTCCAGCAATTAAGGGCTACAGTGCTCTTCTGCAGAACCAGTTTCTGGCACTAGAAGGCACCAGTACCCTCTTGCAGAACCATTTTCTGGCACTAGAGGACTCCAGTGCTTTTCTTCAGAACCAGTTTCCGGCACTAGAGTGCTCCAATGCTTTTCTACAGAACCAGTTTCCGGTACTAGTGGGTGACAGTGTTTTCCTGCAGAACGAGTTTCCGGCACTAGANGGCTCCAGTGCTTTCCTGTAGAACTACTTTCTGGCACTAGAGGGCATCAGTTTTTTCANGCAGAACCAGTTTCTGGCTTTAGAGGGCACCAGTGCTTTCCTGCAGAACCAGTTTCCGGCCTTAGACTGCACCAGTACTTCCCTGCAGAACCAGTTTTTGGCACTAGAGGGCGCCCATGATTTCCTAGAGAATCAATTTTGGCACCTGAGGGCTCCAGTGCTTTCCTGCAGAACCAGTTTCTGGCAGTAGAGGTCACCAGTGTTTCCCTGCACAACCTGTTTCCCACATAGAGGTCGCCAATGCTTCCCTGCAGAACTAGTTACCGGCATAAGAGGGCTCAGATACTTCCATACAGAACCAGTTTCTGGCACTAGAGGGCGCCAGTGCTACCCTGCAGAACCAGTTTCCGGCACTAGAGGGCACCAGTATTTCCTTGCACAATCAGTTTCCCGGACTTCAGGGCTCCATTGCTTCCCTGTAGAACCAGTTTCCGGCACTAGACGGCTCCAATGCTTTCCTACAGAACCAGTTTCCGACACTAGAGGGCACCAGTGCTTCCCTGCAGAACCAGTTTCCAGCACTAGAGGGCGCAAAAACTTCCTTGCACAATCAGTTTCTGGACCTTCAGGGCTCCATTGCTTTCCTGCAGAACCAGTTTGCGGCACGAGAGGGCGCCAGTGCTTTCTTGCAGAACCAGTTTCCGGAAAGAGAGTGCTCAAGTTCTTTCATGCAGAACCAGTTTCTCTTATGAGAGGGCGCCAGAACTTCCCTGCAGAACCAGTTTTCAGCACTAGAGGGCGGCAGTGCTTTCTTTCAGAACCAATTTTCGTCAATAGAGGGCGCCAGTCCTTTCCTGCAGAACCAGTTCACGGCACTAGAGGGCGCCAGTGCTTTAATGCAGAACCAGTTTCCAGTAATAGAGTGCACCACTGTTTTCTGGAGAACAAGTTTCCGGCACTAGAGTATTCCAGTGCTTTCCTGCAGGACCAGTTTCCGGCACTAGATGGGGGCAGTGCTTTCATGCAGAATCAGTTTCCAGCACTAGAGGGTGCCAGTGCTTTCCTGCAGAACCCGTTTCCGGCACTAGAGGGTGACAGTGCTTTCTTTCAGAACCAGTTTCCTGCACTAGAGTGCGCCATTGCTTTCCTGGAGAACAAGTTTATGGTAGGAGAGGGCGGCAGTGCTTTCCTGGAGAACGAATTTTCGGCAATAGAGGGCGCTAGTGTATTCCTGTAGAACCAGTTTACGGCACTAGAGGGCGAAAGTGCTTTCCTGCAGAACCAGTTTCCGCCACTAGAGGGCGCCAGTGCTTCCCTGCAGAACCAGTTTCCGGCATTATAGGGCGCCAGTGCTTTCCTGCATAACAAGTTTACTGCACTAGAGTGCGCCATTGCTTTCCTGTAAAACCAGTTTTTGGCACTAGAGGGCAGCAGTAGTTTCCTGCAGAACCAATTTTGGACACTAGAAGGCGCCAGTGCTTTCCTGCACATTCTGCTTCTGGCATTAGAGGGCGCCAGTGCTTTCCTGTAAAAGCACTTTCCTGCACTAGAGGCCGCCAGTGCTTTCCTGTAGAACCAGTTTCCGGCACTAGAGGCCGCCAGTGCTTTCCTGTAAAACCAGCTACCGGCACTAGAAGGCACTAGCGCTTCCCTGCAGAACCAGTTTCTGACACTAGAGGGCGCCAATGATTTCTTACAGAAGCAGTTTTGGCACTTGAGGGCACCAGTGCTTTTCTGCAGAACCAGTTTCCGGCACTAGACGGCGCCAGTGCTTTCTTGCAGATCAGATTCTGGCACAGAGGACACTAGTGCTTCCCTGCAGAACCAATATTCAGCAATAGATGGCGCCAGTGCTTTCCTGCAGAACCAAATTCCGGCTCTAGAGGGTGACAGTGCTTCCCTGCAGCACCAGTTTTCGGCACTGGAGGCTCCAGTGCTTTCCATCAGAAGGAGTTTCCAGCAGTAGAGGGCTCCAGTGCTTTCCTACATAACCAGTTTCCGGCACTAGAGTGCGCCATTGTTTCCTGGAGAACCATTTTCTGGCACTAGAGGGTGCCAGTGCTTTCCTGCAGGACCAGGTTCTGGCACTAGAGAGCGCCAATGCTTTCCTACAGAACCAGTTTCCGGCACTAGAGGGCAGCAGTGCTATCCTGAAGAACCAGTTTCTGGCACTAGTTTCTGGCACTAGAGGGCGCCAGTGCTTTAATGCAGAACCAGTTTCCGGCAATAGAGTGCGCCTCTGTTTCCTGGATAACCAGTTTCTGGCACTAGAGGGTGCCAGTGCTTTCCTGCAGGACCAGTTTTGGACACTAGAGGAGACCAGTGCTTTCATGCAGAACCAGTTTCCGGCATTAGAGTGTGTCAGTTATTTCCTGCAGAACCAGTTTCCGGCCCTAGATGGCACCAGTGCTTTCCTGCAGAACCAGTTTCTGGCAATAGAGACACCAGTGCTTCCCTGCAGGACCAGTTTCCTGCACTAGAGGGAACCAGTGTTTCCCAGCAGAACCAGTTTCCTGCACTCGAGGTCTCCAATGCTTTCTTGCAGAACGAGTTTCTGGCACTAGAGGGTATCAGTTCTTTCCTGCAGAACCAGTTGCCGGCCGTAGAGTGCACCACTGCTTTCCTGCAGAACCACTTTCCGGCACTAGAGGGCTCCAATGCTTTCCTGCAGAACCAGTTTCTGGCACTAGAGGGCGACAGTGCTTTCCTGCAGAACCACTTTCCAGCACTAGAGGGCGAAAGTTCTTTCCTGCAGAACGAGGTTCCAGCACTACTTGGCCCCAATTTTTTCCTCTAAAATCAATTTCTGGCACTAGAGGTCGCCATTCCTTCCCTGCAGTACCAGTTTCCGGCACTAAAGTGCTCCAGTGCATTCTTGCAGAACCAGTTTCCGTCACTTGAGGGCTCCATTGCTTTCCTGCAAGACCAGTTCCCGGTTCTAGAAGGCGCAAGTGCTTTCCTGCAAAACCAGGTTCCGGCACTAGAGGGTGCCAGTGCTTTCCTGCAGAACCAGCTTCTGGAACTCAAGGGCGCCATTGCTTACTTGCAGAACCGGTTTCCGGCACTAGAGGGCGCCCATGATTTCCTAGAGAGCCAGTTTTGGCACCTGAGGGCTCCAGTGCTTTCCTGTAGAACGAGTTTCCGGCACTAGAGGGCGCTAGTGATTTCTAGCAGAACCAGATTCCGGCCCTAGAGGACTCCAGTGCTTTTCTTCAGAACCAGTTTCTGGCACTAGAGGGCTCCAATAGTTTTCTACAGAACCAGTTTCCGGTACTAGTGGGCGCCAGTGTTTTCCTGCAGAACTAGTTTCTGGCACTAGAGGGCATCAGTTTTTTCCTGCAGAACCAGTTTCCAGCTTTCCAGGGCACCAGTGCTTTCCTGCAGAACCAGTTTTCGGCACAAGAGGGCTCAGATGCTTTCGACTTTTGGCACCTGAGGGCTCCAGTGCTTTCCTGCAGAACCAGTTTCTGGCACTAGAGGGCACCAGTGTTTCCCTACACAAACTGTTTCCGGCAATAGAGGGCGCCAATGCTTCCCTGCAGCACCAGTTTCCAGCAGTAGAGGGCTCCAGTGCTTCACCGCAGTACCAGTTTCCGGCACTAGAGGGCTCGAACACTTTCCTGCAGAACCAGATTCCAGCACTTGAGGGCTCCAGTGCTTTCCTGAAGAACCAGTTTCCTGAAATAGAGTGCTCCAGTGCTTTCCTGCAGGACAAGTTTCCGGCACTAGAGGGCTCCATTGCTTTCCTCCAGGACCAGTTATCGGCACTAGAGTGTGCCCATAATTTCCTAGAGAATCACTTTTGGCANCTGAGGGTTCAGTGCTTTCCGTCAGAACCAGTTTCTGGCAATAGAGGGCACCAGTGTTTCCCTGCAGAACCAGTTTCCGAAACTAGAGGGCTCCAGTGCTTTCCTGCAGAACGAGTTTCTGGCACTGGAGGGCTCCAGTGCTTTCCTGCCGAACTAGTTTCTGGCACGAGAGGGTGTCAGTGCTTTCCGTCAAAACCAGTTTCCTGCACTAGAGGGCGCTAGTGCTTCCATGCAGAACCAGTTTCCGGCACTACAGGGTGTCAGTGCTTTCCTGCAAAACCAGTTTCCAGCAGTTGAGGGCTCCAGTGCTTTCCTGCAGGACCAGTTCCCGGCACAAGAAGTCCCCAGTGCTTTTGTGCAGGATAAGTTTCTGGCACTAGGGGGCACCAGTGCATTCCTGTAGAACCAGTTTCCGGTACTAGAGGGCACTAGCGCTTCCCTGCAGAACCAGTGTCCGGCACTAGTTTCCGGCACTAGAGGGCGCCAGTGCTTTCCTGCAGAAAAGTTTCCAGGACTACAGGTTAACAGTGCTTTAATGCAGAACCAGATTACGGCACTAGAGTGCGCCATTTTTTCATGGATAACCAGGTTCTGGCACTAGAGGGCTCCAGTGCTTTCGTACATAACCAGCTTCCGGCACTAGAGTGCGCCATTGTTTCCTGGATAACCAGGTTCTGTCACTAGAGGGTGCCAGTGATTTCCTGCAGGACCAGGTTCCGGCACTAGAGGTCGTAAGTGCTTTCCTGCAGAACCAGTGTCCGGCACTAGAGGGCAGCAGTGCTTTCCTGAAGAACCAGTTTCTGGCACTAGTTTCTGGCACGAGAGGGCACCAGTGCTTTAATGCAGAACCAGTTTCCGGCAGTAGAGTGCGCCTCTGTTTCCTGGATAACCAGTTTCTGGCACTAGAGGGTGCCAGTGCTTTCCGGCATGACCAGTTTCCGAAACTAGAGTGGGCCAGTGCTTTCATGCAGAACCAGTTTCAGGCATCAGAGGGCGCCAGTGCTTTCCTGCAGAACTAGTTTCCGGAAGTAGAGGGTGCTAGTGCTTTCCTGCAGAACCAGTTTCCGGCACTAGAGGGCGCCAGTGCTTTACTGCAGAACCAGTTTTCGGCACTAGAGGACACTAGTGCTTTTTTGAAGAATCAGTTTCGGGGACTAGATCGCTCCAGTGCTTTCCTGACAAACCATTTTCCGGCAATAAAGGGTGCCAGTGCTTTCCTGTAGAACCAGTTTCTGGCGGTAGAGTCCATCAGTGCTTTCCGTAGAACCAGTTTCTGGCACTAGAGGGCACTAGCGCTTCCCTGCAGAACCAGGTTCCGGCACTGGTTTCTGGCACTAGAGGGCGCCAGTGCTTAAAGGCAGAATGAGTTTACGGCACTAGAGTGCGCCATTGTTTCCTGGATAACCAGGTTCTGGCACTAGAGGGCGCCAGTGCTTTCCTGCAGAACAAGTTTCCGGCAAGAGGTTAGCAGTGCCTTCCTCCAGAAACAGTTTCCGGCACTAGAGGGTGACCGTGCTTTCCTGCAGAACCAGTAAACTACACTAGAAAGCGCCATTGCTTTCCTGGAGAACAAGTTTCTGACAGTAGAGGTTGGCAGTGCTTTCCTGCAGAACCAATTCCCGGCAGCAGAGGACACCAGTGCTTTAATGCAGAACCAGTTTCCAGCACTACAGTGCGCCACTGTTCCCCGGAGAACCAGTTTCTGTCACTAGAATGCGCCAGTGCTTACTTGCGGGACCAGTTTCCGGCACTAGAGGGCGCCAGTGCTTTCCTGCAGAACCAGATTCCGGCATTAGATGGCACCTGTGCTTTTGAGCAGAACCAGTTTCCGTCACTAGTGGGTGACTGTGCTTTCTTGCAGAACCAGTTCCCGAATTACAGGGTTCCAGTGTTTCCCTGCAGAACCAGTTTCTGGCACTAGAGGATGCAAATGATTTCCTACAGAACCAGTTTTGGCACTTGAGGGCACCAGTGCTTTTCTGCAGAACCAGTTACCGGAACTAGAGGGCCCCAGCGCTTTCCTGCAGAACCAGATTCCGGCAGTGGAGGAGACTAGTGCTTCCCTGCAGAACCGTTTTCCGGGACTGGACGGCTCCAGTGCTTTCCTGCAGAACCTGTTTCCAGCACTAGAGGGCGCCAGTGCTTTCTTGCAGAACCAGTTTCCGGCACTAGAGGACACTAGTGCTTCCCTGCAGAGCCAGTTTCCGGCACTAGAGGGTGACAGTGCTTTCCTGCAGAACCAGTTTCCAGCACTAGAGGCCACCAGGACATTCCTGTAGAACCAGTTTCCAGCAGTAGAGGGCACTAGCGCTT
>LZPO01097457.1:27109-42232 GCA_001675575.1 Neotoma lepida
CCCCACAATCTTAGTCTCCTTTAATTTCTGAAGGCTTTAGGATATGTGTAAATTTTATAAATATTTCTTACATAAATTTCTTAATGAACAAATAAATATATTCTTGACAAGCATGTTAAATTTATATTCACTATATTGGAATTATCACCTTTAAGCTGATTGTGTATACTATTTTAGGCCACTGGAAGAGTAAAGTCAAGTTTTATAACCAGATACATCCAAGCATGCATAAGGTGAATGTAGACTGTCTTCCTATGGTTCCCTTTCACCATGCCTTGCTTAGCATTCCAAAGACATGTCTGCCCTCTTCTCTATCTCTGTATATTTGCCTTGATTCTCCCTCTCTGGGAACTATCTTTCATGACAGTTTCAACAGTTCTATTAGGCTTCTTTTCTCTTGTAATGAACNTCTNTCANATTTAAATTGTTCCCAGGAGTTCATACCATTTTCTTCATTAGCCTTTACTTCCTAAGCTCTGGTGTCTGAAACATAAACATTCTGTTTATATTTACAAACATAACATTCATAAACATAAGCATTTATAAACATTCTGTTTAGCTTAGGCTATCTCCATTGCTCCCTGCATTCCTCCTTGACTAATGCCCAGTGGCTCTGCCAGCTCCATTATCCTTGAGTTTTCACTGCAAACTAAAATGTCACCTTCCTTTCTTCACACAGCCACCCAGGGGCTTTTCTAGGGTACTGCAGCCCTGACCTCAGCAGACCTCAATGACTCCTCAATCTTATATCTTTTACTCCTTCAAACCCAGTAATATACGTAGGCCAATGCCAAGTACTGACACCAGTTGGAGATGTAGCCTGACCTCTTGGATCACAGTACACGAGCTTCTGTGTGTGGCCCCTCAAGAAACTCTTCCCTGTTGTCCCAGTGCAGAGCTCAGGGTCTTTATAACGACTCTAATCTCTCTAATAGTTTCTGCTTCTTCAATGTCCCCACTCTCCGTGCCAAAATTTTAAGTTTTCCCATACACCTTTCCTCCATCAAACAAATTAGTCCAGTATAATTAAATTCAACTTCAACAAAGTTATCACAACAAGAGTAGAATGATGCCGTATTATTAGATAAAATATCACAGGCATGGTCCCTAGCCCAGATCCTGGCAGAATGCTTCCTCCATTGTAAAACCCCATAAGCTGGGCTTCAGCTGTTTGCACCTTTCTCAGAAATCTTTTCTTTCATGCTGTTATAGATTCCTTTCTGTTCCTGTGATAAAATACTCTCACCAAAAGCAAATTAGAGTAGGATAGTAATTATATGGCTTATACTTCCAGGTCAGAGTTCATTTTTAAAGGAAGTCAGGGCAGTTATTAGAAGGCANACTCCACTGAGAAACACAGATTCCTGACTTGCTTGCTCACTCTCTTATACAGCTTAAAGTCACCTACAGAAGAAATGGCAATGTTCACACTAGCCTAAGTCCTCCTCCATCAATTAATAAATAAGATAATACCTCACATACACACCCATAGCCAAACTGAACAAAGATATGTACTCAATTGAGACTTCTGTTCTCAAGAGATCCTACACTATGTCAATTTGACAGTTCGTTTACCAGAATATTGCACCACTTGTCAATTTGACACACAGACACTTCACTGTAAGTAATAATCATTCAATTCATTGTCCCTGAGATCTCATATTAATAGAATCACATGAAACATAGTTGTATTTNAGAGTTCTACAGTCTCTAAGTATTTAAACAAGTTGAAAGTCCAAGGTCCCTTTATACTACAAATTATTTTAAATGTTGACTCCTATAAAATTGTAAAAAAATTCATGCTTCTTACTGCAAAATGAAAGAACAAAAGATCTGCAGAAAAGCAACCCTAAAATCTATCAGCATAAATAAATCCGAATCCTATTGTTCAATATCCACTATATGGGGCTTGTTTATGGGGTAGTCTCTATCTCCAAAAGGTTTAGGCAGTCCCCATTCTTCAGCTCTGCCATATACAGCACACACAACTTGTCTCCTAGGCTCCTGCAAGCTCCACTCCACATTAGCCACTGTCTTTGGTAGATATCCCAGGGTCCTGGTAGATTTCCTGAGGTCTTCATTGGAACTGTGATGAACCTTTACTAATAGCCACTCTTGGCCTTTCCCAAGAGACACTCATCTGCCATATGGTGCTAATATCAGTTTCTATATATGATCCATCCAATCATGCAACTTTCATACCTTCAAAATTAGTATCACTTGGGANGCTCTTATAATGCCACATCTTGAACTCTATCTTCTGTGGGCTGACCCTAAGGAAAATGCATTCCTATTGTCCCAGTGGTTCTGGACTCTCTAAAAATCACAGCTGATTCTTCAGCCNCAGGTGACCAACAATCCTATTGTTGAAAGAAACACAGGTTTCACCTCAATGACTCAGATCTGTTTTTAATCACAGCTTGTTCTGCAGTCCCAGCTCATAACCATGGACTATTAATCCAAAATGTCACACAAATGGCCTCTGGCCCAATTCTTAATTAAGTCCTTGCTTCCTTCCAAAAACTCACAAACCATACCTCCGTAGTTCATCTTCCAAGCTCCTAAAATAACTTCTTATTAAATGCTAAGCATTCATCAGAATTTCCAACCCAAAGTTCCAAAACCCTTCGGAATCTCCCAACAAAATAATCTAAAGACATAAGAAGCCACATGACTATGTGTGTCCCAGCAACGACTCCCATGTTGTACCAATTTTGGTCCTAATTTCCTTCCTGTTGATGTGATACAGCACTCTGCGTGAAGTCAGAGGGGTTATTTCATCTATCCTTTCTCTCCCAGTTCATCAGTGAGGAAAGTGGGGGTAGGAATTCAAGCAGGAATGTGAAGCNGAAACCATGGAGGAATGCTGACTGCTGGCTCACTCTAATTTGCTAATGCNTGGTTAGCTTTCTTATACTGCCCAGGACCATCTGTCTAGAGATAGTCTGTTCCTGGTGAGCTGGGACCATGAATCAATTAATAACCAAAATAGTCATTGATAGGCATGCCCACAGACCAACCAGATCTAGATGAATCTGCTACAAGGCTTTCCTGTCATAGGACTCTAGGCTGTGTTAACCTGACAATTAAACCTAACTGAGACACTAGCTTAGAAGAAGTGTGGCTTAAGAGTATGTATANCAAATTATTAATTTAATTATGAATCATCAATTATTGATATTATCATATTATATTAATGTAAAAGTGCTACAGACACAAGTAATTTTAGTTTTAGTAGAGTTTAGTAGAGTTAACTAAAGAGTCATACCCAAGTTGTAAGTGTACTACACATGGCATTTGGAGAGTAAAAATACCCATGTTCTCAAAATGCAATCAAGATGGAAACACTTCACCTCCTCTGAAAGACTCCATGATACTCAATGTCACTTCCCTTGCCCAGGAGAAAACCATTGTTCTTACTATGTCATTATATTACTTTGTATTAACTTTAAATTAATTTACTAAGAATCATATTGTGCATACATTTTACTGTAATCAAGTTTAATTAGTGTATGATATTATAATATGGTATTGTCATTTATGTATACATAGTGTAGAGTTGATAAGAGTAAACACATGCATCAACTCAAATGTTCATATGTATTCCTTTATTTCCTAAGTCATTCTCACACAGCACTATATGCTTTAGGAATTTATCAATGTCATTANATTCCTTGAATCATCATTTATGATGCAGAGTAATNTATAAGTATATANAAATGACACGGTTTAAGTGTGTCATATTGGAATTGCAGGTTTTATGTCCTGAATAAAGAATCTAGAGTGAAATNTATGTGGAAATTGAGGATGAACACACAGTAAGANCTTTTCCTAATCCTTACCATCATGGTGTTAGTGCTTCACTTCCCACCAGAAATATATGGGAAATGCAGTCACTGAGNTGTGACAAAGGACTATGGTATCTTCATTCTTTGAACTGAAACCATGTTAAAGAGTNTGAAACAGTATGTTCTTGTGTTTTAATGTNAATTTTCTTAATGTCTTTAGAAATTAAGTATCTGAGTAACTGCCTATATATTTACTGGTTATTNGTAAGAGATTTTAAAAGTTGTCTCCATAAGTTTTAAACTTTTTGGTTTNAGCACTGATTTACAAGTTTTTTAATTTTTAATTTTAATTATGTGTATTGTATGTGTATATGTATGTCTATGTGTGTATGACATATAAGTGCAGGTAACCATGGGGGCAAGAGTTGTCAGGTTGTTGAGTGTTGAGAAGGGAACTCAGGACCTCTGCAAGAACAATATGTGTTCTTAACTGCTGAGCTATCCCTAAGTCATTACATATTTTTTATGTAAAGTGATGATAGTAATGGCCACTGTAAATACTTTCTCACTTGTTCATGTGAAAACCTTTGGCTGTTAGGGCAAATAATTTACATAATTGATTACAAAACCAGAAAATAATATTTTTCTTCATGGCTTCACAGAGATCATTCTGGTTGCTGGATCCATTGTTTCAAATACTGAGTGAGACAGAAACATCATGATTGAATGAAATGGTAAAGAAAATCTAGCAATGNCATGATCATCAGGAAGCAAAGACTTGAATGGGTTACAAACACATCATATGATTAGTGGCCTATCCTGGAGTGATCTACTTTCAGTAACCAAGCCCTACCACATAGTTTGCATCCTCTCCCAACAATGCCATCAAACTATGAGTCACAAAATGCTATTCTTATGATGAAATTGGAGACCTCATGATACAATGACTCTCTTGAAACTCTATTATTTTTCAACCAAGCCTTTAACACATGATGCTTCTAGGGAGACTACATTTTTCAACTTTAATATTTCAGCATAGGCCCTAAAACATATATCCCTACCACAATGTAAAATGTGTTTAGCTAATTTACAACTTCATCTCAACCCAAAGACCAAGTGAAAGCTCTCTTCTGAGATTTTTCCAAGCTGCTAGCTGCAAGCCTCTAAGGATCAAAAAATGAGTTATATTCTTCCAATCCATAATGGTGGAACAGAAGACACACTGCAATTTCAGAAAAAGAACAAAAGATCAGTGGTTCAGTGTCCCTTTAACTACATAACTTTAAGTCAGATGAGAGGGATTCTTTTTTGAAAAGCAAACATCTTCTTCAGGGCCAGAGGAGAATACTGAAAACAGACCTGGGATCCTGAGAGCACATGGAATATTCATGCCTTCCCATAGCATTTCCACAGTTCTTATTTCCTAGACTTTACCTCTGATGTGAGCATTAATTTCTTATTTAGTTCTTCCCATCATGTCTGGCTGTTCACTTGTTTTCTCCTCTATATATGTTTTCACCTTTTTTTCAATTAGTCATCACTGTTGTCCAAAGTCACTTGTGTAAAAAAACTACTGATTTTTGTGTGTTAATTCTGCACCCTGCCTTCTTGCTGAACTTATTCTTACTAGATTTTTTCTGAATATTTTGGCTTCTCTTATGTATAATATATCATCTGCAAATGGGGACAAGTTAACTCTTCTTTTCTTATTTNTACCCTGTAATTTCTTTCTCTTGCCTTACTGCTCCAACTAGAGCTTCTAGTACTATATTGAAAAGGAGTNGGATAGTGGGCNGTGCTGTCTCATCACTGATTTTAATGAGANTTCTTAGAGATTTTAATCCATTTAAGATAAGGTTGCCTATGCGTTTGTCATATGTAGTCTTTTTTATGTTGAAGTATGTTCCCTACAGTCCTACTTCTCTAGGACCATGAAAGCACTGGATTTTGTCAATTCGTATGGAGATGATCATGTGATTTTTTTTGCTTTCAAGTCTATTTATATAATTTAATATATTTATTGACTGACATATCTTGAACCCACCCTGTATTTCTGGGGTAAATACAATTTGATCATGGTGAATAATATTTTTGATATGTGATTTTATTCAGGTTGCTTTTATTTTACTGAGGATTATTGCATATATGTTCATCATGAATATTATTCTGTAATTGTTGTGTTTAGTTTTGTTGTTATTTCTTTACATTGTTTGGCTACTACACTAACCTAGGCTTTATAGAATGAGCTTATTTCTATTTATGTAAATTTCATCCATCACATATCTACAAATCAGTATGGAGAATCAATCAATCAATCAATAAATAAATAAATAAATAAATAAATAAAATTCTAAGCCTAAATCTGTCTAAACCCAGCTAAACTACTCCTTGGCATATGCTCAAAGTACTCAATAGCCTACTCAATACTGTTCAAGAAAGTTACTCAACAATGTTCACTGTCACTCTATTTACATAGGCAGGAAATATAAAGAACGGAAATGTACTGTAAAGGATGAATGGATAATGAAAACATGGTGCCTAGANACAATGGAATAGTATTCAGTGCTGTGNAATAATCCTTCTGTACACTATGTAAAGTACACTGTGATTAGTTTAATAAAGACACTGGCTAGCCAATAGCTGGCAGGATAAGGTTAGGTTGGAAAACCAGACTGGGAAGAAGAAAAGTGGAGTCAGAGAGGTCTCCAGGAGATGCAGAGGGAGCAAGACATGCTGGATGGAGGACAGGTAAAGCCAAGAGCCACATGGCAATACATAGATTAATATAAATAAGTTAATTTAAGTTGTAAGAGCAAGTTAGTAATAAGCCTGAGCTATTGGNTGAGCATTTATAATTAATATTGAGTCTCTGTGTTAGTTATTTGGGAACTGCTGAGTGGGAATGAGAAGTCTGCCTACAAATGGCACCCAAATGTCTGGCACCTACATATACATAAAACCTGAGAAAGCTTAAAAATGGTTCTAAACACACAAAAACTGAGCTAAATCCAGCTTCCTAGTTTTGTGTCTCTCATGCTGGTACAGAGATGTGCCTCCAGGCAGCTGCCAGCACTCCATGAACTAAGCTGCATGGCAGTTCCCACAGTCTTTAACATGAGCCAAGGTACAAAGAGGAGTCTCCTAGCCTCTGCTTGTAGGCTTGAGCTGCCAAAACAATCTCCACCAGTGCACTGCATGGCAGGTTTTGGTTTTGCTCATGCAGACAGAAAAGGTTACAGATACTCAGTAAAGACAAATCCAGATGGAAAAAAGAAACTCTAAATGGGTTACAGTGCATTTAAAAATATACGAAGTCTTGGGAGAGAAGCAAAAAAGGGATAGACAGCCATAAAAATATATAGTTTAAAAGTAATAAAGGCTTTTAAAATGAAGTAAAGTAATATAAAAGAAAAAAGCCATGTAAAGATGAAACATACACAGAGAGTCTGGATCCTGTATGTTATTGTGTTGTCTTTAAATTTTTTGACTACTAAGAGACACTAGATTATTAAAGCTGCTAGATTAAACCAACCTATATATTTTAAAAATATCTTGACTTCAAAATGGACATCAAAAGGTGTGTTGCTTTGGAGGANATGTTATGTTTTTATTTCCACAGGAAATGAGAGTCTGTGGATTCACTCCAGGTTGATATGGATCAGATTTGATCAAGAAAGACCCCCCCGAAAATCTTGGCTACAAACATAAAGAAATAAACCTAGAAGATACATAATGTGTATTTTATCTGCTCAAACATAAAACAAAAAAATCATCTTTAACAGACTTGTGCATACCACATATTCCATACTTGTAACATATGTTACCTTTAAAAGTTTATGTATTTCAGAACAGGGAGACCAGATACCAGGGAAAATGAATGACTAAAGGGATCCANCATCTCAAAATGCCTCTCTTACAGTCTCCTCAGAGTTCTGCATGCAGAACAGCTTTAAAGCTGCTGGCTCAGATGACCCATCACCATAGACTACTCCAGCCAAGACTTAACCATTATCCTGAATTTTCTTAGGGTCCAAAGATACAGTACCCCCAAACAACAGGAAGTAGTCTAGAGAAAAATGCCCACATTCCCAAAAGATGGGTTATGAGTGTTTGTTATCAATTGGGGGGGGTGGCTACAAGTTGTTATTTGTTGTAGTCAGGTAAAAAGCTAGAAAAAGGAATTAAATTGAAAGATCTCTTTCTAAAGGAAAGATGAGAATATGATATAGAAATGATGAGATAAAAGGGTAGATTGTTGAGTCTACTTTAATCCAAAAAATAAACCAGCAACATTTTACATTGGTATGTATTTTGGCTTATTGATACAAATTTAAAGTCAATTTTGCTATACTGTATGTATGTTTCTACTCTTGTTTGGGGTATTGTGTTTATGTAACTCATTTAAAAATGTAAAGNGTAATTAAGAAATAAAGATTAATCNTCATATCTAATAGTCAAACTTNTAGTCATGTCAAGTATATTTTCAAGATCATAAATAGATATATTTAGATAGATAAATGGTCCTCAAACACTTCAAAGACCTACAGAATATGGCATTTAAAATTTTTAAGAACATAAGGTTTTTCTTGACAGTGAGACACATCTGCTCCTGACAGTACCAATTTACTGCAAAGAAGATGATAGGCATCGAAGAAACTCCATATGGACTCTACTTTCTTTATGGCAAAAGCTAGCCATTTGGGCAAAGAAAATGTCCTTGCCTCAATTGCTGACAGTACACTGTCCAAACTGAACCAGCAGGATGCAAAAAAGAAAAGGCAACTGTCAAATTTTACAAAGACAAGGCAGAGCAGTCCTTCAAAATTCCTTGCTTCTCAGAAATGTCTGTCAGATATATCAGGCCTGTAGGCCAAAGTTGGATGCCCAACTTTACAGAAGCACCTANGGCGACCGTCCTGGCAGCCAGATGTCCTCATCATTAGGTAATCTTTGATGGAGTTAAAGACTAAATGATTAGACTTAAAGTTTTCCTTAGTTATGATAAAAAGGTAAATTAGATATGAAACTTTAGACTCACAAAGATAAGGTAGATAATAGAATATTTTCTCTGATTTTACCAAATACAAAAGAACTGGATATTGTAACAATAATTCTTATTTGATAACTACTTTGTTGTATATAATTTAGTAAGTTAAACTTAAAACCTTCCTTTTTATTTAGACAAAAAGGGGGAAATGTTGTTGAACAATCCTTCTATACACTGTGTAAATTACACTGTGATTGGTTTAATAAAGAAGCTGATTGGCCAATAGCTGGACAGGATAAGGATAGGCAAGGAAACCAGTGTGAGGACACTGGGAAAAAGAAGGATGGAGTCAGAAATGTCAGCAGGAGATGCAGAGGAAGCAAGACATGCTGGAGGACAGGTAAAGCCATGATTCACATGGCAATACATAGATTAATATAAATGGGTTAATTTAAGTTGGAAGAACTAGTTGTAATAAGCCTGAGCTGTTGTCTGAGCATTTATAATTAATATTAAATCTCTGTTTCAGTTATTTGAGAACTGGTGGGTGGGAAANAAGAGTCTGCCTACAATTCATCTGTAAAGAAAAATAAAATCATGAAACTTTGAGGTAAATTTCTGGACATAGAAAATATTATATTGAGTAAGGTAACTCAGGTCCAAAAGAACAAATGCTATATGTTCTCTCTCATCTGTGGCTCCTAGCTACAAATCCCCATGCAACATGGAATAAACATAGAAACCAGGAAATTATAAAGAGACCATAGGTGGAGTGGGAGCTGGAGGGGGGGAATAGCAGGATACAGGTGATATGAAGTGGGAAACAGACTAATTGAACAGATGTCTAACTTGGGAAAGGGGGAGAGCTCAATTCAGAGGAAGGAAGAAAGAAGGGCAAGGCACAAATAACAACAAGGTTGTTTGATAAAGCCACAGAGAATTATTTATACTTTTGCCTAAAAGTATATATTGCAAGTTTATAATTGCATATTGTTTATGTAATATATAAGTGGCTTAAAATACCAAACCTATGAATAATAAGTATAGAACAAGGAGAAGAAACTCCGGTTAAAGGCACAGAAAATATTTTTTAACAAAACCATTGAAGAAAATTCCCCCATTCTAAAGAAAGAGCTACCTATCAAGGTATAAGAGGCATACAGAACACCAAATAAACACAACCAGAAAATAAACTTCCCATGATACATAATAATCAAAACACTAATTGTACAGAACCAAGAAAAGATATTAAAAGTTGCTAAGGAAAAATACCAGGTCAATAAATAAAGGCAAGCCTATTAAAATAACACCTGATTTTAAAGGAGATTTTCTATAAGCTCAGAGATGCAGACTACTATACACAGCAAAACTATAAATCACAATAAATAGTTAAAGAAAACCATTCCATGATTCTAAAAATAATCATTTTGTCCACCAATTCTACTCTAAAAAGACACACCAAGGAAAAAATTCAGTCTGAAGAGGTTAACTACACCCAAGAGGACACAAAGAATTATTGTATGACAAAAGTTTTCCTGAGAAGACACAGCAAACAAATCTACTCACCACAGAAATGGATGTAAAGACAGATCAAAGTGCAGATATCACCAAAGTCCAACTTGGTGAACCAATGAGTTTTATTGAGGTTAATTACAGGAATATGGGTGTGAGTTACTTACAGGACCAAAAATGATTCAAAGAAAGCCACACCAAAGCACACCACAGCATAGTTGAAAGCTCACAAAATCTGGGACCTGGAGCACACTGCACAACCTGCAGGAAGCTCAGTTAGTTTCTGCTTCTTCCAGGAAGGTTGTCTGGTCTGCCAGTCTTCAAGTAATTCTTAAGGCTATATTCAGCAGTTTACCTTCCTGAACAAGGAGCTTCCCTGAAGGATGAAAATTTCCATTTTCAGAGGGAACACACAACAGAAATAAATAACCCAAGGATAGTAAAATCAAAAGAGGAAAAGAAAATATCCTCACCACCACCACCACCACCACCACCACAACAACAACAACAACAAAAACAGGAATCAATATGCATTGCTCATTTACAACTCACAAACTTAATGGTCTCAATTCCCCAACAGAAAGATATAGAATAACAGATTTGATTAGAAAACTGATCCATCTTTCTGTTGCATTCAAGAAACACACCTCACCATCAAGACAGATATCACCTTACGGTAAAAGGATGAGTAAAGCTACTGCAAGTAAATGGGCCCAAAAAGAAAGCAGGAATAGCTATGGTAGCTATCTGACAAAAGAGACTTCAAACCAAAATTAATCAGAAGAGATAGGGAAGAACACTAAACACTCATTGAAGAAAAACCCCACCAATAGTATATTATGATACTAACATTTATACATTAAATGCAAGGGCACCCAACTTATAAAAGAAACAATATTGTACTAGCTGGTTTTGTGTATCAACGTGACACAAGCTAGAGTCATCAGAGAGAAAGGAGATTCAGCTAAGGAAATGACTCCATGGGATCCAGGTGTAAGACATTTTCTCAATTAGTAATCAAAGAGAAGGGCCCAGCCCATGCTAGGTGGTGCCATCCCTGGGCTGGTGGTCCTGGCTTCTATAAGAAAGCAGGCTGAGCAAGCCATGGAAAGCAAGACAGTAAGCAGCACTGCTCCATAGCCTCTGCACCAGCTCCTGACTCCAGAATCTTGACCTGTTGGAGTTCTTATCCTGACTTTCTTCAGTCATGAACAGCAATGTAGAAGTATAAGGCAAATAAACCCTTCCCCACCTTGCTTTTTGGTCATGATGTTTCATCCCAGCAATAGAAACCCTAAGACAAATACTACAGAGAAAACCACATACTGATTATAATATAGGATTGTGGTGTCAATACCCCCTCTCACCAATAGAGAAATTATCCAAGCAAAAACTAAACAGAAGTGCTTGAGTCAGATAATGCCATAAATCAAATGGGCCTAATAGATACCTATAGAGCATTCCACTCAAACACTGTACAAATTGTGATGGTTTAAGTGAGAATTGTTCCCACAGGCTCATATATTTGAATGCTTGTTTCCTAGTTGGTAGGACTGTTTGAAAAGAATTAGGTGTGGCCTTGTTAAAGGAGGTGTATTCATGGTGGTGGGCTTTGAAGTTTCAGAAGCCCACACTGTTCTCAGTTAGCTCTCTGTTCCACACCTGTGAATGAGATGAAAGCCCTTAGTGACTGCTCCAGTATCATGTCTGACTGCATTCTGCCATGCTTTTTGCAATGATGGTCATGAACTCACCCTCTGAAACTGTAATCCATCATATGTTCCTTGAATTATAAGGTCCCTCATTGACTCATATATTTGAATTCATAGTCACCAAGGAGTGACACTAATTAAAAGTTAGGAGGATTAAGAGGTGTGGCCTTGTAGATTGTTTTTGATAGGATGACCACTTTTACTATGTCAATGCTATTTATCCATGAGCATGGGAGATCTTTCTATCTTCTGATATCTTCTTTAATTTTTTCTTCAAAGATTTCAAGCTTTTAACATACAAGTTTTTCATTTGCTTGGTTAGAATTACCTTAAGATATTTTATATTATTTGTGCCTATTGCAAAGGGTGTTGTTTCCCTGATTTCTTTCTCAGTCCATTTGTCATTTGTATACAGGAGAGCTACTGATTTCTTTGAGTGAACCTTATAACCAGTCACTTCACTAAAAGTGTTTATCAGTTGTAGGAGTTCCTTAGGAGGATTTTTGGGGGTGCTTACTGCCTTAGTTAGGGTTTCTACAGCTGTGAAGAGACACTAGGACTACAGCAACTCTTATAAAGGAAAACATTTAATTGGGGTGGCTTACAGTTTCAGAGATTTAGTCCATTATCATTATGACACTACATAGCAGCATACAGATAGTTATGGTACTGGAGAAGGAGCTAATAGTTCTACATCTTGATCCACAGGCAACAGGAAGCAAACTGTCTACCACACTGAGCATAGCTTGAGCAAAGGAGACCTCAAGGTCCATCCCCACAGTGACATACTCTCTCCCACAAGGCCATACCTACTCCAACAAAGCCATACATCCTAATAGTGCCATTCCTTATGGGGGCCATTTTCTTTTAAACCACAACATTCCCGTTCCCTGGACCCCATAGGCTTGTAGATATATAATACTGTAAAAATGCATTCAGCCTAACTTCATAAGTCCCCATAGTCTATAACAGTGTCAAACTTATTTAAAAGTCTAAAGTTCAAAGTCTTTTCTGAGATTCATGCAACCTCTTAACTGTAATCCCCTATAAAATCAAAATTCAAAAACAGATCACATGCTTCCAACATATAATGACACAGGATGCACATTATTTTTTCAAAAAGTATGGAAGAGAGCATAGTGAGGAAATACTGGGCCAAAGCAGAACCAAAAACCAACTAGGCAAACTCCAAACTACATCTCCATATCTGATATCAAAACACTCTTCCGATCTCTTAACTACTTTCAGCTTTGTTGACTGCAACACATTTCTCTCTCTTGGGCTGGTTACACTCCCTGTTAGCAGCTCTCCTCATAAACTATCCCATAGCTCTGGCATCTCCAACATCTTGTCATCTCGAAGGCTTTACCTACACAGTCTTGTACAATGGTCTCTCTAAGCCTCCACTCAGGAAAGTCACTGATGCATGCCTGGCCTCAGCAGCTTAACTTAGTAGCAAAGGGAGATTTCATAACCCCTTTCTTCTATCCATCACTCTCTAAAGATAGAATCATGTTGCCAAAGCATCCAAGTTCTGCTGATTGTTGGGACTGGAATATATTCCCCTTTTGTTCAATTACATCTTCACCAGCTTTCTGTTTTCCATGGTTTCCTTCACTTCCTCGCTTGGCTGTCCTGTAACTTGCTTTGTAGACCTGGCTAGCTGGCTCAGAGACCTCTCAAATACATCTTTGCCAGTTTTTTCTTTTTGATAGTTTCCTTCACTGTGTGAGCTTGGCTGTCCTAGAACTTGTTCTGTAGACCATGATGAGCTCAAATAAAGAGATATCTATCTCTGCCTCCAAAGGGCTGGTATTAAAGGCATGAGCCACCACACCCAGCTCTGAGCTTTTCTTTAATCCATTTTCAGAATTAGCTGGGTGGAATCTTGCCCTGATGTCACCACTCCCTTTATTCTATTTCTTAATCTGTTTACCTCCTTGAACACAGGACTCAGTTCCATTATATTTCCTGGTGCTCCTTTTATCTTCAAATTGTATATTTTGTATTTTCCTTTCTCAGATTGCTCCTTTTCATTATAAATCTTTATTAGAGTTAACACTATTAACCACATGACAGAGTCAATACTAGGTTGTTTCGAGATTTTCTCTGCCAATGGAATTAATCCAAATCCTTCACTTTCACCTCAGATAGGCTCTTTAGACAAGGGCAAAAAGCAGGCACATTCTTCACCAAAATATCACAAGAACAATCTCTCAGCCACATATTAATATTCTTCTCTTCTGAAACCTCTTGATCCAGGTTCTAGTTCTCTTCCTCCATCAACTAATCATATAAAACACTCCATGAGGCTATAGTTGAACATTTGGCAGCAGACAGTATTATAATAAAAGAAACTATAGACATTTGGGCAACTTATTCATGTAGCTTGCTTGTGCCTTCAGGATTTGCTCAGGCCCAATCTCATATACACCACTTCCATTTGATAATAGATTACTGCTGTGCACATCCTACTTTATGACTTTGTGGGTCTGATAGCACCCAGCTCATGATGGGCAGTTTAAGTCTTATGGTAACTTGGTGGCCCGTTGTCAAATGTAGAGTTTCCTCTAAGACTCAATACCAGGCTATGGTAGTTTGAATGTAATTGGCTCTCATAATCTCATAGGGACTGGCACTATTAGGAAGTGTGGCTTTGTTGGTGAGGGTTTGGCATTGGTGGAGGAAGTGTATCACTGTGGGGACAGGCTTTTAGATTTTGTATGCTCGGGATACTGCCTGATGTATCAATTAACTTCCTGTTGCCTGCAAAATGTAGGACTTTCAGGTACTCCAGCAGTATGTCTCTCTGTGTGCTGCCATGCTCCCCATCATTATGATAATGAACTAAACCTCTAAACTGTAAGTGAGCTACACTAATTAAATGTTTTCTACATAAGAGTTGCTGTGGTCATAGTGTCTCTTTTTTTTATTAATTAATTTATTTATTTTAACATTAAAAAGATCTTCCACTCCTTTTACACACCAACCTCAAATCCCCCTCTCCTCCCTCCTCCCACCCCACCAGTTTCCCCTCTCCTCCCTCTTCCCGCCCCACCAGCTCCCCCCCTCAACCCACCCCCCCATTCCCACCTCTTCTAAAACAAAGTGTCCCTTGGTGAGT